>SJYQ01001045.1:513100-553242 GCA_006410935.1 Redunca redunca
TTTTTCCTGTGGTCATGTATGGATGTGAGAGTTGGACTGTGAAGAAGGCTGAGCGCTGAAGAATTGATGCTTTTGAACAGTGGTTTTGGAGAAGACTCTTGAGAGTCCCTTGGACTGCAAGGAGATCCAAGCAGTCCATTCTGAAGGAGATCAGCCCTGGGATTTCTTTGGAAGGAATGATGCTGAAGCTGAAACTCCAGTACTTTGGCCACCTCATGCGAAGAGTTGATTCATTGGAAAAGACTCTGATGCTGGGAGGGATTGGGGGCAGGAGGAGAAGGGGACGACAGAGGATGAGATGGCTGGATGGCATCACTGACTCTATGGACGCGAGTCTGACTGAACTCTGGCAGTTGGTCATCGACAGGAAGGCCTGGCATGCTGTGATTCATGGGCTCGCAAAGAGTCGGACACAGCTGAGCGACTGAACTGAACTGAACTGTACTGACTAGCTGTTTAATACCTGTGTCTGTATTTGATTTTAAGTTCCGTGATCAGCAGCACTCAACCAGGAGTGGTGACTTTGCTCCCCATCCCTGGTGGACATTTGACAACATCTAGAGAACTTCCCTGGTGGCTCAGACCATAAAGGATCTGCCTGCAGTGCAGGAGATCTGGGTTTGACCCCTGGGTCAGGAAGATCCCCTGGGAAAGGGAATGGCAACCCACTCCAATATTTTTGCCTGGGAAACTCCACAGACAGAGGCACTGTAGTCCATGGGGTCACAAAGAGTCAGACATGACTGAAATGACAATACACCATGCACACACACACAAATATGCATAAAATGTATATATACACATACATATACATATATATGTATACACATAGACACAGATACTTCCTAACTATGTACTGAAAGGGCTTGAGAACAGTGACACCCAATACAATGAATGAAAACAACTAGTACAATCATTTTCAGGTCTCAGTTCAGTTCAGTCACTCAGTCGTGTCCGACTCTTTGCAAAGAAATCCCAGGACTGATCTTTAGAATGGACTGGCTGAATCTCCTTGCAGTCCAACGGACTCTCAAGAGTCTTCTCCAACACCACAGTTCAAAAGCAATTCTTCGGCGCTCAGCGTTCTTCACAGTCCAACTCTCACATCCATACACGACTATGGAAAAACCATAGCCTTGACTAGACGGACCTTAGTCGGCAAAGTAATGTCTCTGCTTTTCAAGTCTCAATACACACAAATGTGATTCCTTGGAGAATACTGATTCCAGAGCTATGGTGGGATACAGCAAGATGATCCTAGAGTATCTTGTGCAGATAGTAAGCATGTGCTCAAAGAACAACGGAGACAATGTGAGGATTAGATGGTAGTGACTGATGTATCCATATTAATTTCTTAACAGTTAAACTCTTTTATGTATGAGAATGTCCTTGATTCTAAGAAAAATTCATCAAAGTATGCAGCGATAATGAGGTATCCTATACTCAAATAGATCAGGAAAGAAATATTCTTCTGAATTATTCTAATTCTCTGAAATACTCTTACAACTTTTCTGGTAGTTTAAAATTACTTCAAAATATAAATTAAAAAATAAATTAAATGTGAAGGTTTTTATATTTGTATTCCCTATTTGCATTTTGATACAGATTTATTGAACTAAAGTTCTTAATAGGTTCTAGTGATAAATTTTATTCATTTGCTAAAACTCAATAGAGTGGTCCATTCTATGACAGGCACTGGGAATATAATAGGAAAAAAAATGAACAAAAATCACTGCTCATGAGCTCTATATTTTAATGGAGGAGAAAAGAATACATAAAATGTTAAGTATTGATAAGTGCTAAGGAGAAAAACAAAACAGGACTATAAAGGAAGGAATATAAAGAGTTTGGAGAGGATAGGGGAGCTAAAGTTTTAGGTAAGGTAAATCAGGATGGCTGCCATTGAGAAGGTGATTTTTAAGGAAAATTGAAAAGATATGAGGAAGCTAGATGGAGATATATGGGGGAACAGTTTTCTTGACATAGACAAAAATAAGCCTTTGAGATGGGAACACTTAAATTAAGGTGCTCCTTGGACTGCTAAGGCCTCTGAAGCAGCTGGCAGATACAAAATCAATTCATAATCCTCCATCTTACTGTAAATTCACGTTTGAAGCACTGCTCTGATTGAAATATTACATTTTTAAACACAATATGGGCTTCCCTGATAGCTCAGCTGGTAAAGAATCTGCCTGCAATGCAGGAGACCCTGGTTCAATTCCTGAGTCCAGAAAATACGCTGGAGAAGGGATAGGCTACCCACTCTAGTTTCTTGGGCTTCCCCTGTGGCTCAGCTGGTAAAGAATCTGCCTGCAATGAGGGAGACTTGGATTCAATCCCTGGGTGGGGAAGATCCCCTGGAGAATGGAAAAGCTACCCACGCAGGTATTCTGGCCTGGAGAATGCCATGGACTGTATAGTCCATGGGGTCACAAAGAGTCGGACACGACTGAGTGACTTCCACTTTACTTCACTTCAAACACAATGTATTTTTAAATGAGGAAAAGAATGTTAAGAGATGAGGGGAAAATGAAGCAAATGTAAACCAATAACCATAAGTCTCTATATAAAGATGCTCAATTTTATGTGTATCTTAAGAGAATCAGTTGCTATTTTATAATCATACCTATCATCAAGGTAGCTAGACTTCTAAGATATTAAGGAACAAACCTCAATGGATTAAATATTATTTCTTTAGACAATAAACAGTGTGGTTAGAATGCATCTCCTACATTAAGGAAGGCACCTCACGTTTATATCATGATCCTCCCAAACTGCACTGGAGCTACATGATGTGGTTTCACACTTAAGGTGGCCCATCCTGTTAGTGGAGGAAACATCTGATTAATAGAGGCAATGGCTTCTAACCTAGCAATATGCATCCTCAGATATGAAGGCTCATGGTTAAACTTGACTTTTTTCTATTGTCTAACGTATCACATTATGTATTTATCTTCTTTATTGGTTATTTCCCTCACTTGTATATGAGCTCCATGAACATATAGGTACTCAATAAATATTTGACTGAATAAAAAAAATGAATAGATGGAGAACAGCTGACTGAGGCAAGACTCTGCTCCCACTTTGGTAAGCACTTCCCCTTTACTTACTCTAAGTACTTACTGAATCCCAAACATCAAAACTCAGAATTGACAAAAAAAAATCTTCCCTGGCTACTGAAAATTCAGTCAAGGAAGGAAAGAAAATTTGGAAAGATTTCCTAAAACCCTGGGGATCATCTGTCAGTCAGCTGCACTATCAATATGTACCTATGAAGGAGCAGTCCCAGTTACCTGCATAGGCCTGAATAACACAGATCACCCCTGTGACTGTAGTCAGAGGTCTAACGATCTTGCTCCACTTGATCCTTAAACGTTTAAACACATAAAATGGCTTACTGCACGCAAGGCACACCTCACCATGCCTGATACACAGGAAAGATTTGAACGGTAGCCACAGAGTTACCATCCTACCTAGAGACAGTTTTTCCAAGGCAAATAACGTGAATGCATCTTAAGGAATAGAGTAATATATATTCATCTAAGAAACATGCCAAGTATTTTATTATTGAAGACAAAGTGCACGAAATTTTAGTTCCATTATCTCAGAATCTTTCCTGCTGCCCGAATTGGTCCAATCCAATGTCTCATAAGAAATTATGATGCTAAGATAATTTCTTAAAGTCAAAATAATAGATGTTTGTCAGTATACCTGATAACTGTAAATGAATAAAGCATCTACAGTTTCTCCCAACTTTCCAAAGAGTAAGTGTAGTAGCTTCATAGTAATTCTGAGTTTCTAAAATGTTCTGGCACATATTTAGTAAATAAAGTTTGTGAAATGGATAGATTTTTAAATACGTTTATTAAAATTAGTCTTTCATTCCAGAGGCAAAAGAAAATCATTTATTTCTCAGGCTAGATTGATGATCATCTGTCCTTAAACTTTTTCATGTCAACAGAAAATACTAAAAACCATAAACAATGAATTTACTATGCATACTTTTAATTGCTGACTATGAAACTCCTTTGTAATCATGTGATCAAGCTAACACACTATTTCACAGAAGCAAGGTATTTCAGGAAGGAAAGACAGTATCAAAATTATCTTTTTTATCTGACTTATGTATAATCAAAGATTCACCTCTACAGATGGCTATCAAAGCATCCAAAAAAATATTTCCATGTAACAGAGCATATTATGCTCCACAAAATGGACTATTTTCCACACTATTAATAAGGTTCTTAATGTATTTTCCTCCAAAAATTTCTTTTTGATCATAAGTCCCCTCAATAGTTACTTAGTAATTTCAGAAAATAGTAAGACAGGAATGGCTAAAACGCTGACCTCAGCACATCTGGCAACAAAAATTATGCATGGCAAGGTAAAGACTGTTAACATTGTATTTAAAATGTAAATCTCATCTTCCAAAATCATTCACTCACTGTTCCAGAAATATTTCTAGAATGAACCATAGCTTTCAGGTTTGGGCCAAGTTTTACAGTGAAATTCAATGTTGGCTTACAGATATCTGTCATTTACTTTCTTTATGACATAGAGACAGACTTATGTGAATAGAAAATATTTTAACAACTTATGAAAGCAAAAAAATTATTCAACTACGAAATGAAATCAAATATCAAATTTTCCTACTGAATGAAAAACTATCATCTTTCCATCTGTCATTTAATACTGCCTATTGTTTACTAGAATTATATGAATCATAACTATTGCATTTTTAAAATTATCCAACTTAATGTTTATTGTGTTGATAATTAGCAAAACAAACAGTTAATTTCTATATCATCATTTTACCGCTAGTTCTCAAAAGTGAAGAGTTTATTCACTAGGATTTTGTTTCTGGAGATTCCGATCACCATTAACAACCCTGCCAATTAAATTATTTAAACTTCATAGGCCCAGAATAAACCTCTAAATTCATTGTTCAAACTGGTAAGCTATACACAGAAAATCCTGCTATTTTTAAGACTCAGTATTCACAGGTAACTAAGTAATAATCCAAATTTTACAAAAATTTAATTAAATTAATGAGAAAGTAAGCAGTTTATCGTAAGTCACTTGAAAGTTTACCTTTATTATTAACTCAAGGCTTGAGTTCAGAGCCCAACTGGAGCAAAACTCTCCGGCAGCCCCTCATGGGGACCTGTCACTGTCACCATGGGCTTTAAGTCAACTGACAAGGAAAACTTTGCAACAGATTCAGAACAAGGAAGGAGTCATAGAGCAGATGTCCATACCAAAATTCTTTGTAGAATATTCAGACTTAAATAAAAACAACTGTGGTAATATAAAAAGTGTTTAGTGAATCAAGTTGGGAGGCTTCTAGAAATGCTAGATCCTCTAACTCTATGCAAATTTTTAAGTAAGATTATTAAAAGAAGAATTAAAGGGAAACAGTTTGCTATATACATGAAATGACAAACTGCCAACTGGGTATCATACAATTTTCAACGTATTTCAGAGACTTTATTTTTTCAGCTTTACTGAGCTATAAGTTGTATGATATTAACCTGATTGGGCATACACAAATTTATATATATATATATATATAAAGTAATATTCTGAATAATTTCTCGACGAGAATCGTAAGGAATATTTACCTCCTTCATAATTCTAGAATTTACACATCACCACAGCTCAGCTGGTAGAGAACCCGCCTGCAATGAGGAGACCCCAGTTTGATTCCTGGGTAAGGAAGATCCGCTGGAGAAGGGATAGGCTACCCACTCCAGTATTCTTGGGTTTCCCTTGTGGCTCAGCTGGTAAAGAACCGCCTGCAATGCAGGAAATCTGGGTTTGATCTCTGAGTTGGAAAGATCCCCTGGAGAAGGGGAAGGATACTCACTCCAGTATTCTGGCCTAGAGAATTCCACAGACTGTATAGTCCATGGGGGTCACAAAGAGTCAGACAGGACTGAGTGACTTTCAATTCACTTTAAGGTTTAAAATCATATTCCCTCTCAATCTGTTTCATTTTAGATGCAAATATCACTTTTCATTTAGTATCAGATGACATAAAAAAGCAGAGCCTTGGAGCAGCGTCTCAGAGCTATCTGAGGCACTGTCTCCCAGGCTGCAGCCTCATTTTGCCCCAAATAAAACTGTGCATCTTTTCTTAGTTGACAACTGCCAAGGAATTCCCTTGGGAAATAGATTTTAATGCATACAGTTTGTCTCCAAAGTACCGTAGTGTTTTAGGAACCCAGTAATCAATTAATTGTCTCTTAAAATTGTGTGTGACTGCTATATTTAAAATGGATAACCACAAGGACTTATTGTATAGCACATGTAACTTTGTTCAATGTTATATCACCACTTGATGGCAGGGGAGTTTGGGGGAATATGGCTGAGTACCTTCTCTATTCATCTGAAACTATCATAACATTGTTAATCGACTGACTATACCCCAGTAAAAAATAAAAAGTTTAAAAAGAGTGCACAGCCTTCACATTTATATTTCATTCCATCAACCTAACAGATCAGCAGAATACTGAGACCAAGAGAAATTAATTTGAACACCCTCCAGAGGCTGGCTCTGCAGCACAACAGAAGCATTTCCATCCTGAATTTGTTTTACTCTGCAGATTTTTGAATGATAGAAAATTTTAGATTTAGACATTAGATTATAATCATACAAATGTTGGTAAAAATCCAACTTTTAAAAGTGGGAAAACAAAAATCTCTGTCATTACTTGTCTCTATTTGCAAAATTCTTAACTCAAAATTTCCTCTACCAAGGTGTAAGACACTATTTTAGTAACAGAAGGGTTAGTTCCTTTTTTAATCTGCTATCATAATCAAGCAGTATTCAGAAAGTAAGACTGGAAGGAAGGAAATTAGTCAAAATGCAAACACTGAATCCTTATGAGAGAAAAACACAGCTAAAGTAAAAAAAAATACGTATATATGTGCTGTGCTTAGTCACTCAGTCATCTCCAACTCTTTGCAACCCCATGGACTGTAGTCCACCAGCCTCCTCTGTCCATGGAGATTCCCCAGGCAAGAACACTGGAATGGGTTACCAAGCCCTCCTCCAGATATGTGCTGTTTACATTAATATATCAAAAGTAACCATAAAATATTTGGGGGAAATCTTCATTCAAGGATAATCTGAGTAAAACAATGTGTACTGAGAGTATAATCCCCTAAACTCTGGATTAGTTTAATCATGTTAAATATAATACATACATATGCTAAGGGGAAAAAAATGGCTGTACTTTTAAGAAAAATTTTTACTAAATTTATGTCAATTTAGAAAAAAGTATTCATGATATTTTAAATATAAATCATTAAATCCTGAGTACTGACTTCCAGAAAGCAAAATTACTTTAAAAATACACATTAACAAAGAATGATAATAAAAGAAAAACAACCAAAAAAGTCTATAGTTAACTGGCTGCTCAGTCATTAGAAAGGTGCCTCATAACTACCATATGTTACTCAAATATGTTATCACACCTACAATTTCATCATATGTCTCCCAAGAAATTAATTAGCTCTAACTTTTTCAACTTTGACAAAAACGTCTGCATCAGTCAGATTACTAGCTGTTACAAACATTTCAAAATTCAAAGCTTTCTTCAGCTTATATTTAACCTTTTAATTACTATTAATTATTTAGCAACATGGAGAACAACATTCATTAGACAGATGTCTAATTTTAGAATTCTGAATAATGTAAAGTCATTTATATACATATTTACTTTTGGTACACAGATCTAAAACTATTTACTGATACATCACTTCACATCTATGTTTAGGTTAAAGAAGAAAATACCTAAAATTTTCATTTTTTTTCAAAAATCTAAAAAGTCTTAAGAAGTTGAGGGCATATGACTTATGGTAATAAATGAATTTAGTGATTAGAAAGTTTATATATAAATTACAAAAAAGAAATCTAATAGAACATGTTAATTATACAAAGATTTTATAATCTATCAGCAGTAAAAAGAAACTGGCTAAGAAGGGAATTTTCATAAATATTCTTTATCAACTGTTTTAAAAGGAGAAAAAAATCTATTCCTGTTTGATTTTTAGATCACTATCAGTTCAGGCTATCCTCAACCATATATACCAGTTTCCATCCCCACTATTTTATTTAAACTACTCCATTAAGGCTACCAATGGACTTCATAAGTATCCATTCCACAAATATTTACAGAGCAATGACCACCACAGACAAAAATTCTGTTCTCACAGAGCTTACCTTCTAACGGGAATGAAAGAGAAAACAAAAATAAGTAAATTAGTCATATAAATAAGTCCAAAAAAAACAGTGTATAAGTATTTCCTAATTCCTTTGTTAACCAAACAAAAATTAAACCAACCACAAATAAGGAAAGCTTTACTGGGTTCAGTAAAGCCACATACATACAACAATGCTGAATTCTCCTTTCAGTTAGTTATCTCAGCTAACAAAATAATGGATAACCTAAAGATCATCTCTATCTAGTAAGGAATTACATTTAAATTCCAAAGTCACTACTTCTAGGTTGAAATAAATATTCAGGTCAATCAGAATGAGGGCAGCCATAGGAATAGCCAACAATCTCCTGCTGGTAGCAATCAGTCTTTTCTTAGTGATTACTGAAATTTTTGGCTACTGCCTGGGAAAATGACTCCTATGAATTATACAATTTTTGAGCTTAAAAAACCTTAGAGATATCAGAAGTCCTCTAGGAAGCTTTCCTTGACCTCAAGGGGATTTAAGCATTTCTTTCTCTTTATTCCAAAATCCCATAAAAGTAAGGAACAAAGTTCTTATTTATCTTTGTATTCCCAGAACCTATCTCAGATGTGGCAGAAGAGTTTGACTAGACATTTCACCAGTGAAAGTACTGTTTTAGAAAAATCTGTCTGGGAATCCCCTGGCAACCTCGTGGTTAGGATCCAGTGCTCTCAGTGCTGGGTTCAATCCCTAGTCAGGGAGCTAAGATCCTACAAGCAACACAGATGTCGTTCAAGACTTGTCCAACTGTTTCTGACTCCATGGACTGCAGCATGCCAGGCTTCCCAATCCTTCACAGCACAGAGGGGCAAAAAAAAAAAAATCAGTCCAATAACAATAAAACAAAGATTCAAGTTGAAGGTTTATAATTGTTGTGAAATTATTTGTATTATGGATAAGTACACTGCTCTCAACCAAGGAGGAAGCACACTTATTTGTATTCGGTAAGTATTTAAGGTCCTACCATGTGCAATGTTATGTCAAAATGTATACATAAAATGTATAAAACTCTCATGGTCCCTAATATCACAGGAAATACATTCAAAGGGGGGGGAGTAATAAAAAAGAAAATAAACAATAATTTTAGATTTCAATAAGTTCTATGACAGAAATTTACAGGGCACATTGATAGAGACTGTACCACTTTTACTGGATTCTCAAGGAGTACCTTACATAGGATGTACTAAGACAAGACCTTAGGTAGATATTGCTAGAATATAGTAGGTAAACAGATTAGAATTCAATTAACAATTTAACGAATATTTCTGTGTCTCATGTACTATGGTCCTAGCATGAATAAAATCCAATCTCAGCCCCAAAGAGCCTGAACTCTAATAAAGGAGAAACATACAGTGCTCTGACTATGGAAAACACACAAGGTTTATGGAATCACAGAGAGGAGCACTCAGATGACCTAAAAGTAGTTCAGCATAGAATAGGTAATAATAATGAAGATACAAATCACATACATTTTGAAGAGCCAACAGAACAAGATAATAACACGTGCAAGAAGACTGAAAGAGGAGGAAGATATATATCCGTGGGAACATTTTAAATAATTAACTAGAATATTAAAGATAGGCGTTTTCCTTCATTAGTAGCAAATATTTGGGATTCACCAATACATACGTTTTCTGAATGCTGAGCTTTAAGCCAACTGTTTCACTCTCCTCTTTCAGTTTCATCAAGAGGCTTTTTAGTTCCTCTTCACTTTCTGCAGTAAGGATGGTGTCATCTGCATAGCTGAGGTTATTGATATTTCGTCCAGCAATCTTGATTCCAGCTTGTGCTTCTTCCAGTCCAGCGTTTCTCATGAGGTACTCTGCATATAAGTTAAATAAGCAGGGTGACAATATACAGCCTTGACGTACTGCTTTTCCTATTTAGAACCAGTCTGTTGTTCCATGTCCCGTTCTAACTGTTGCTTCCTGACCTGCATATAGGTTTCTCAAGAGGAGAGTGAAAAAGTTGGCTTACAGCTCAACATTCAGAAAACGAAGATCATGGCATCTGGTCCCAGCACTTCATGGGAAATAGATGGGGAAACAGTGGAAACAGCATCAGACTTTATTTGCGGGGCTCCAAAATCACTGCAGATGGTGATTGCAGCCATGAAATTAAAAGACGCTTACTCCTTAGAAGGAAAGTTATGACCAACCTAGATAGCATATTCAAAAGCAGAGACATTACTCTACCAACAAAGGTCTGTCTAGTCAAGGATATGGTTTTTCCAGTGGTCTTGCATGGATGTGAGAGTTGGACTGTGAAGAAAGCTGAGCGCTGAAGAATTGATGCTTTTGAACTGTGGTGTTGGAGAAGACTCTTGAGAGTCCCTTGGACTGCAAGGAGATCCAACCAGTCCACTCTAAAAGAGATCAGCCCTGGGATTTCTTTGGAAGGAATGATGCTAAAGCTGAAACTCCAATACTTTGGCCACCTCATGCAAAGAGTTGACTCATTGGAAAAGACTCTGATGCTGGGAGGGATTGGGGGCAGGAGGAGAAGGGGACGACAGAGGATGAGATGGCTGGATGGCATCACCGAATCAACAGACATGAATTTGAGCGAACTCCGGGAGATGGTGATGGACAGGGAGGCCTGGCATGCTGCAACTCATAGGGTCACAGAGTCGGACACAACTGAGCGACTGAACTGAACACATACGTAATATAAGTAATAATGTCATGTTAACCTGACAGCCACAGGCCTCCCTGATGGCTCAGCAGGTATAGAATTCGCCTGCAATGCAGGAGACACAGGAGATGGGGGTTCAATCCCTGGGTCAGGAAGATCTCCTGGAGAAGGAAATGGCAACCTGCTCCAGTATTCCTGCCTGGAAAACCCCACTGACTGAGGAGGCTGGCGGGCTACAGTCCAAAGGGTCACAAAGAGTCGGACACAACTAAGCAGGTAGGCACAGCATGACAGCAGAACTAAGGTGGAAATCAAAAGACAATGGGCCAGTAAAAGAACACTCCAATACAGGAATGAACCAAGAAAGTCAGATGTCAAGGAGGCCTAAAGATGTGCATTCCTCAAGGGCTGGTAGCTCATCATGTTAAATGATATACACTCCTATAAGGCAAAGTAGTAAAGCCCACTGAATATGGAAAAAGGACATCATCAGCTGTAGAGAAAAGTTTTATCGTTTCTAAGCCCTAGTTAATCATAAATAATCACCACGAGGAACATAAAGACTATGAACCACATTCTCATACCATCAATTTTATGATTTTGGAACCATGCCTAGTATTTATTAGAAGAAATGAACACTGTATATAAGTGAATAAAACACTGTATAAAAGAGTAAAAATTAACTATTTTCAGCAACAGATAACTTTTAAATAATTTATTTTCATATGAAAACATTCCAAGTTAAAATGTCTCGATATACATATTAAAAAGAGTTCTTTTCATTAAGAGATACATGGATATGCGTAATGATGTGACTTCTGAGATCAGCTCCCAAATAATTTAGAAAGTAAAGGAAAAGGTGTGTGTATAATAAAATAAAATTGGCTATGAGTTGGAAATTTTTAAAGCTGGTGTTGATTGCATGGGTGTGACTATTACTACTTTTGTACATGCTTAAAATTTCTTAATAAAACATTTTACTACCTAAGAGCAAACAAAAACAAACATCTGTATTCATCCCAACTGCACAGCAAATAATTCTTACAAGGTTCTGAAATTAACCTCAGACTGTCAAAAGGAATGAAAATACAATTTTTATATGGAGGAAGGTTGGAAACTTGGCTTATAAAATATATAAAAGGGAAAGGGGAGACAAAACCCAGCTTAAACAACTTATAGAATCTAGCTCTGATTTCATGAAAATTTAAATTTTAAAATGCTACACACTAAAATTTTTAAATATTTAGAATTAAATCATGAAAAATAAATGCTCTGTTTACTCCAGAAGGTTAAGATATATTTTTTTCATAATACATATTACAGGATAATTAAATTACTTAAAGTAAAAGATCTGTGACAGTCTTAAATAGTGACAGAGGTAGAAGACTATATCTGTTACAACTAAATTTGCTTTAAGTCATTAATTCTGATATATTCTTTCCTGTTTCCTAATTTCCACTGTACCAGTTTTTCCACCTAAATAGTTTCAATTCATTTCAATGTTACTTATTCCAGGAGTCTGACCCCAACTCCACACAGCAAGACAGAATGTCATATTGTAGCCTCCCACAGAACCTTTTGTTATCCCTATCATATTAAGCAGTTCATTTTAGCACCGTGAAGGAAAGGATCATGTCTTTAAAAGAATTATTGAGATACAATTCATATACCATAAAAATTACCATTTTAAAAATAGTTTTTGTTTTTAGTATATTCACAAGGTTGTGTATCCATCAGCACTAACTTTAGAACTTTTCATCTTCCAAAAAGGAAAGCCTGAACCCATTAGCAGCCTTTAGCTCTCCATTCCCTCTTCCTCCTCACCCTATCAACCTGCTTTCTGTCTTTTATGGATTTGCCCATTCTGGACATTTCATATAAATGGAATCATATAATACATGGCCTTTTGTATCTGACTTTTTTCACTTAGCAGAAGGTTTTCAAGATATATCCATGGTAATAGCATGTGTATTTCATTACTTTTCCAACTAAATAATATTCCATTTTACGGATTATTCCACATTTTATTCATTCATGTAACAGTTACTGGACTTTGGGTTATTCCCACTTTTGGGGCTTCTATGAATAAAGCTACCATGAACATTCATAGACAAGTTTTGTATAAACATATGATTTCAATTTTCTTGGGTATATACCTAGATATGAAACTGCTGGGTCACACAGTAACTCGGTTTAAGTTTTTAAGGAACTGCCAAACTGTTTTCCAAAACAGCTGCACCATTTTACAAACCCACAAGCAGTGTACGAGGGTTAACATGTCTTCACATTCTCACCAACACTTCACTGTCCATCTTTCTGACTACTGTCATCCTAATGGGTGTGAAATGGTATCTCCCATGATTTTTCATTTCTCTGCTGGCTACTGATGTTGAGCATTCTGTCATGTATTACCGGCCATTTGTGTATCTTCTTTGAAAAAAATGTCAATTTATATCTTTTGACCACTTTTAATTTGGGCTATAGATGATTTATAAAAATTCTTGATATACTCTGGGTACTTTATCAGGTATATGATTTTCAAATATTTTCCCCCATGCTGTGGACCATCTTTTCACTTTCTTAAGACAGTCATTTGACACGTTTTTAATTTTGATGAGTTCCGGTTTTTCAGTTTTTCACTGGTTGCTTGTGAATTTGATACCAATTCTAAAAAACTATTGCCCAGCTCAAGATCACAAAGATATACTCATTTCCTTCTAAGAGATGTATGGTTTAGTCGCTAGGTTGTGTCCAACTCTTTTGACTTCATGGACTGTAGCCTGCCGGGCTCCTCTCTCCATGGAATTCTCCAGGGAGAAATACTGGAGTGGGTTGCCATTTCCTTCTTCAGGGGATTTTCCCAACCCAGGAATTGAACCCGGGTCTCCTGCCTTGCAGGCTGATTCTTTACCAACTGAGCTATGAGGGAAGCCCAAGAGATGTATAGTTGTAGCTTTCATGTTTATGTCTTTAATCGATTTTGAGTTATTTTTTATATACAGTATGAAGTGGGGATCTAAATTGATTCTTCTGCATGTGCAAGTCCAGTTCTCCCAGCATCATTTGTTGAAGACTATCCTCCCGCAGTGAATGGTCTTGCTAAAAATTTACCATAGTTGTGTAAGTTTACTTCTCAACTCTCGATTCCCTCTCATTGACCATACGTCTATCCTCCGTGTGTCTTTGACTGCCTCTAACACAGAACCTGAAATATGGAAGCACGCAACAAAGATTTAGTAGGTGAATAAATAGCCTTTTGTCAACAATGAAATAATTAAAGTGTGAGCTGAGCAGTACCTTAAGGAGCATTATCCTATCCCAGTATTTAAAAAGCAAGAAACTGAGACCTAAGAGAGGTTACCTGATGAGATCAAAGGAGAAAAAAAATTTACTTAAGAGGCAAGGGCAGGATCAGAATTCAGTTTTCCTAACTTTTGGTGCAGGGCTCTTTCCATACCATGGGAAGTGGCTTCTCAACTAAACTGAACTGCCTAAACATATGCCAGTGTGTCAGCCTATAAAAACCAGCATATATTAGAGACAGAGATAGGCATGTATCCTAGTCCTTAATCATAGGGGAATGCTTCATAAGCATAATTCACCAAAAAGCCTCACAATCAAAATGGGGCAGGAAATAATTAATATACCACTGAATGCAGTGTTTCCCTCTAGGCGACTGTCCTCTATTTCACTCTCAGCTCAAGAACATAGCTAGTCACACTTTCAGTCCTTAGATTGTTTTAGGCAGAAGAAAACCATTTATGTGACAGTAAAAATTATAAAGCAATCAGGTGCCTAGTTCCAATACCCTGCTCTCTTTACCATTTCCACCATCACTGTGATGCTTCACTCACTACTAAGTGCTGTAAAGAATGCAGAAAGAGAGTGATCATCATAAATTTAACTTTCCTTTACTATCCAGAAATTAGTCTGCCTCTTTCCAAAAGCCAGAGAAATTTTAAAAGCTGTAGAACAGAAAAATAAAGGAAAACAAAGAAACAATTACAGGAGAAGCCTTCTGAAAGATATATGCGGGGATGTATGATTTGAGGTAAAGGGAAAACACTAAGTGTTCAAGCCTAACACTACATGTACATGTACAAGGAAGGAAAATGCTGTCTGTGCAAATGCTGTGTATGCAATATGTATAAGCAGACCAGGAATTGTCTTGGAGTCAAGAATACATTCGGCCTTCAGTTTAAACTACAGCCTCTTCTTAGATCACCCAAGCACAGTTAACCTCAGCTTTCATGGGATGCCCACTCCTTGTCCTACACGTCTCCATCACGATAATGACTACAGTGTATCCTAATAGTTACCTCACACCTTTGTCTCCCTTTTAAACTATCATTGCACTGAGGGTTGAAACCATGTGTTTTTCGTGTTGTGTTCAGTATAGAATCTAGCACTTTTATAATGCTTTGTTGAATGAACATTTTCAAAATGTTTTGTAATCCTGAATATACCTGTTCAAAAGCATCAGTAACAAGAAATTTATTCATTCTTGCTGTGATAGTTCCCAAATATTACAGTTCACACATACACGTCACACATATATACAGTTCTCATAAATACATCCCTATACAAACTTCACAGCTGGTCAGTCTGCTAGAAAACAAACCAACCTAACTCGATCTGTTTACCACTGAATGCTATAGCTGCTGGCCATCTCTACTAGTCAGGCAATTTTATACCCCTAGCAAGAAACACACAAAAAGCTCAAGACTCACCCACTGCAAGCAGCATGATCCAGTATGGTGACATACAGAGGAGATGGGGACCCATGTCTACAGAAGCACGCAAAGGAAATTCTCGAGGGCAAGATGTCTTACGTTCATCAAAAAGAACTACAGATTAAACAGTAAGATAAAATGATCGTTGAATACTGGTGTACTAGTGAATGTAAAAGGTTTGGAGTCTCAGAGTCCTAAGATGTGATCCTAAGGTGCGCCTCCACTGTGCCCTCTTTAGGAAGGTGACTTCACGTCTCTGTGCCTCTTTCAGTACCTCTACTATAAAATGTGAGTAAGAACGCCTATCTCACAAGCTCCCTGTGAGGATCAAGTGAATATTTAAAAGACCTAGCACAGATACTCAGACACTAGCAAGTTTGAGATCTGTAACAGTGTCCGTTCCATTCCTACCTGGCAACAGGTTGTGACTCACGAAGCAGAGTCAAAAAACTCTATTTACTAAAAATCTTCCTCCCAATAGATGTCAAGGATTCTAGTTTCATCATAAGGAAATTCTGTTTGGATTTTCAAAAGCCTCATTTAAACATAAAATAATCTGCTATTCAATCTTTCAAAGATAACCTGTCAAAAAATAAAAGGAAAGAAAACAAAAGCAAAAGAAACAAAGACCACCTCTCAAGGCCCCGTGGAGGACAACTCCTGCAACTAAATGCGGAGGCCGAAGGGGTAAGGGAATAGCAGTGAGAGGGTCCTGGAAACAAACCTTTTCTCCTTTGTAAATTGTGCAGTCAGCCTCACCTAGCTACATACCACTACATACACTCACAGAAAATTCATAAATTCATCAGTAAACCAGTATGCCAACTCAAGGTTATATTATTAAGAGGTGAAATGTCTGTTTTTAAAACAAAAAAGATAAGCCCCAAACCACAATTTAATGATGTATTTTTAACCACTACTACCACAAAAAAAGATGTAGTCTGGGATAAATATTTCTATGTTCCTTCAAACTGCTGACTATGTGTTGAGTCACAGAGTGACTTTTGATAAAATCATACAATATGGCATGATAGCTATGCTATATAAAGTATTAATAAACTTTGTATTGAAAAAATAAACCTTAAAACCATTCCATTCTTTACAGACCTGACCAAGACAATGTAATGTCCCAACTTAGACTTCAAACTTATTCCTCTTATTAAGGTGCAACCACTGCCACTTTTTTTTTTTTTTTCCAATTTCAGCCCAAATTCTCAGTCACTCACCCGCCCGCCATCTTATGAATCCTGCGCTTCCTCTCCGCCTGTGGGCTCCACCAAAGGGGACTCTATAAAGTAAATGTGGAGACAATTATTGCCAAAGGTGAAAGACTGAGAGGTTCTTACTAGTTCTAGAAAGGCTAATAAGCCCTTGATTTATTAACTTAGAGAGGAGAAAGTAAATCCCACAAGCTAGAGGACAGGAATAGATTATAGCCCAATTCTAAACTGTCGAAATATGTCAAAGATTCAAAATGTCTCAAACAGAACTTCTGAAAACCCAGCAAAACAAATTTAGTGGTATTTGTGGCTAAAGATAAAAATGATACTTCTGCCTTCCTGGGCTCACACAAAACTTCATCCTTATCAATGAAATCAGAGAAAAGAAACCTAAAAGATTTGAATAAAAACAATTAAGAACTGTATTTAAAGGTCATCAACATATAAAGAATTTTAAAGGTTCTCTTTTCTTCTACTCTTGGCATTTTATGCTACATCTATAAACCTGACATTTGCCTCCCTCTTCTCCTTGCCTCTTGACAGAGTAAATAAAGCACCTCTCATCAGCAAGCCTGCAATCCTACCCTTCTTCCTACATGTCTCTTCGTGATTAATACTATCACATATTCTCCATCAATGAAGAGCAAAATCACCAATTCATTTCTAGTTTTCCTCCATTACATAATATGTAAAATTAGGCCAAGTCAAAATGATACTGATGACAATAGAATAAACAAACACATCACCTTTTATGCTAGAAGCACAGTGCTAAATGCTTTCCATTAATTATTTAATTTTCAAAACCACTGCGTAAGATATACTAGGGGCTATTTGTGCCACCCCACCAAATTCATGTTGAAAACCTAACCCCAAATGTGATGGGGTCTTTGGGAATAAATTGAGTTTAGACAGGGTCACAAGGGTGGAGACCTCATGATGGAATTAGTTCCCTTATAAGAGGCATCAGAGAGTTTGTCCTATCTCCTTCCACCATGTGAGACACAAGGAGAAGGCAGGCACTGCCTGCAAGCCAGGAAGAGTTCTCACCAGAACCCAAAAATGCTGACACTATACTCATACTTCACAGCCTCCAGAACTGTGAGAAATAGACTTCTGTCATTGAAGCTGCCCAGTCTATGATATTTTGTCATGGCAGCCCAAGACAATTTCCCATGGAATTATCCAGGCCAGAATACTGGAGTGGGTAGGCATTCCCTTCTCCAGGGGATCTTTCCAACCCAGGGATCAACCCAGGTCTCCTACATTGCAGGCTGATTCTTTACCAGCTGAGCCACAAGTCCAAGAATACTGGAGTGCATAGCCTATCCCTTCTCCAGCAGATCTTCCCAACCCAGGAATTGAATTGGGGTCTCCTGCATTGCAGGTGGATTCTTTACCAACTGAGCTATCCGGGAAGCCTAAGTTGAGAAAACTATGGCTTAAATAGGCTAAATAACTTCTCTACAGAGGACTCAGGCCACGGTGGTAGAACCAGGATTTAAATTGGGCTTTTAACGAACACTGTTCCTCTGATATCTCCATAATACTGAGTTCATAATATGTATCATCAAATATGTTATGTGCAAGAAATCAAAATAAAGTTGCCCTAAAAAACTCATACATCTAATCATATAACATATGGACTGCCAAAAGTATGAATTCTTCCAGGCTTGATACCCAAGAAATGTCTACTGAAACAAACAACAATAATACAATATGACAAGTGTTAGATGAATAAAGTCAAATAAAGTAACACAAAGGTTTCCAGAAGGAAACAATTTCAGGGGTAAGACAACTACTACAAGACAGAGTATGAAAAAAGTCATAAATAAGTGAAATGCAGTCAGAACCGGGTACAATTAATACATTTGGAGGTAATTTTTCAGGGATTACTAGTAGATATTACATATAAGCTGTCTCTCCAAAGATTAATAGAATCTCACTTTTGAAATAAAAGACCATTCTAAGTTGAATGGACTAGATGGACAGAAAAGCAGAGTTTGAAAATATAGCTGGGACTGTTCCTTTTCAATTCCATATTCAACACTGTAGTTTATAGTATAAAATATCCTAACAGATGCCCCTGTCTCTCATTGCTTCCTTTTTCAAACCACTCTACAGAAAGTATAAAAGTAATAATCCTAAAACACATATCAGATTGGCTCCTTGTTCAAAAACATTCGATAGTCCTACTCTGCCTACAAGATACTATTTAAATTCCTCAGACTAGAATGTTAGGCCTCTCACAATCTGTCCCTATTTTTTTTAATTTCTTCCCAATTCACCTTGAGTCATGATTCCTCTACAGTGAAGCTATACTTGATTATCTGCTGCTCTTGAACAGGCCCTATTAAAAGGTCTCCATCTGGACTGTGGTGCATCTTAAGACCCATGTAAAAGAACTCCTCTGGAAGTATAATCTTGCCTATTGTCTCATTTATTACCCTCTGTCATATGTCAGTTACATTCCTGCATGAAGGTCTCCACTGAAGACCACAAGCCATTTGAGAGATGGCCTCTACCCTACATGCAGAGTTATTAGGAAAAAAAAAAATCAAAGCAACTCTTTGTGTCTCTATATGTGGGTACTATATAAGGAGCTCATCGTTAAAAGGCAATATGGTTAGGGTAATACTAGACAAACACAAAGAGTATTACACAATTACCTAACTCAGCCTGCAAAGGTGTACAACAGCTTTCCAGAGAAGAAAACAAACTGATTCTCCAATGATAAACATGAGAAGACATAGGTAAAACATACACAGTTATGAAACAGTGCCACTTGTGAGAAACGCAGGACACTCAATGTTGCCAGGGTGTAAAATATGGAGCCAGAAGTGGCAAAGTATAAAGCTGCAGAGAAAAAAGGCTTTACAATGTGTTGAAAAACATTTATGCTGTGGGCCAGTAGTTCACAACTAGTAAAAACTCTGAATTTGTACTGCACCAAAACCAGGTTTAAGTTACACTGGAAGCCAGGTAGTATTTTTACATGTTAAAAATCAAACAGATTAAAAAGATATACAGTAAAGAGTCTCTTCATACCTCTGGGACCTGCCTGGGTCATATCCTTCTTGGGGAAAACTGTTAGTTTCTTATTTTTCCTTCCAGAGTTACTTTATACCAGTAGAGCAAATAAAACTACACAATCTATTTCCCCCTGTACACAGAATGTGCTCTATGTAAGTTCTGCATCTTACTCTTTTTTTTTCTAACTGCAGTGACTGTCCCATGATTTTCCATGTAAATACTATTCTTCCTATTCTTTTTCAACTGCATGATCTTCTACTGTACTACTGCACCCTTATTAACCTATCCACTATTCATGGACATTTGAGCTTTTGTTCCACTCTATGACAATATATTGTTTTGGTTGACATATACAAAAGAAACCAAACCTTACACATATATGAGCAGAAAGGGGAAGAAAAACAATAACAAGGTTTTCTTTCAGATTATTGTGGATAATCTCCGAATCTTTTGCTATTACGTACAATATCTGTATGAACAACCCTGTACATATATCATCACAAAATGTGAAAATATACCTGAAGGATACACTCCCTGAAATGGGAATATAAATCTGTGATTTTGATATATAGTATCAACTTGTCCCTAGGGAGAAGAAACTCGTACAGATTTCCTACCAACAAAGATGACCAGTGACACTGACTGGTTCCTCAGAGGAAGGGAAGGATCCTCGGGAAATCTACCCTTTAAAATTATATTCAAGGAAGAAGAATCCAGATGAAGCATGAGATAAATAATCAAACAGGTCAAAGGAAAAAACAAGAATTATGAGGTTCTGGAGGACAAGTTAAAACAGATGATTCTTCTCTAGGGTGAAATATATACCAGGGAGATCTAATAATTAAATAAAGAACTAAACTACAGAACTTAATTTAAGCAGTATGATAAGTCATGGAGAAACAGAACAAATCAAGATAGTATAAAAACAAACAGTAATGAAGAATAAAGATAATTAAGAATAAAAGAAAGATAATACTATTTCCCATGAAAAGGAATCAGAACTCCCTGGGAAAATGGTTGATTCCAGACCTGGGAAACTATATGATAAGCCTGGAATATTTTATTATGACTTCACAAATTGATGGGAACATGTCAAAATAATATAGAACTAGCTTTTCAGGGGCTTACATGGGCCAAATCCAGGACAGTTTGGGAATTCAGAATTAATAATGATAGTAAAAGACTATACTCCATTGAGTAAAATTGCACCCATAAGAGAAAAATCTTCTGTAATAAAGTCAATTAAAATGAAAAAGGAACAGTAAATTAGAAAATCACCATGTATCACAAATAGTTGACCCAAACAAGAGCCATAACAATTCTGAAACTGGTGGGCTGAAGTTTGAAGAATACCTAGATATTTATACTGTCACAAAGTGTCACACCACAAGATTCTTTTTAATTACAGAGGGAAAAATAATAACCTTACAATGGAGAACAGTCTTGGTAGACACCATTGTAACCAGTGATCAAAGTTAACATCACCAGGATTGGGACAAATCAGTAACGTGCTTCCCCTGCATGACTAGACATCATGAAGTCACATGACTCTTACATAATGATCCAAGAAATTTTTGGAGACGGAGGGCTATGAATATTATTACTGGCAATATTTGGATGATAATAGCATTGTGTCAATCTTAGTTTCTTCATTTTGATAACTGCACTTTAATTATGTAAGATTGTGTTCTAGTTTTAGAAAATAAAAGGGTCATCATATCTCAAATAGTTCAGAAAATAAACATGTATTTGGACCTAAGTATCTTTAAAATATTTTAAGTATTTCTAATAAATATATCGATGTGGAATGAGGGACAAAGCACTGGGACAGAGAGGAAATGAGATGGAGGAGGAAAGAAAAAAGAAAAACAATGCAAATGTGCAAAAACGTTAACATTTGAGGAGAGAGTGTATGGATTTCTCTGTACATCCACCTCTGTCAAACGCCTGTTCATATTCTTTGTCCATTTTTCTATTTATATTTTTCTTAATGTTGTATGGACACACACTACAGTTAACAGTGCTAATCCTTATTTTTCCCAATATGTGATGTCTTTTGTTACAGATTTAATATTTTAATTTACTCATTTCAATTGGAGGCTAATTACCTTTCAATATTGTGGTGCTTTTTGCCATACATCGATAGGAATACTTAAGAAATTCTTAATGCTACAATAATGGCCATGTTTGGAGGACGGGATTATGGACACTTCATTTTTTTTAAGTTTTTCAGCTTACCTGTATTTTACAAATATTCACTAAACAACCATTATTTTTATAATGAAAAAAGGGTTATATGTTTATATTCCTTAAAATAAGTGAAATCCCAAAAGATATGTTCATAGAATCTGATTCTAAAAGTCAAAAGGATTTACTCAACAGTTTCTCTCTTAACAGTCTTTGGAGACAAGAACTAAGCCAATCAGAAGAGTAAAGAGTTTGAGACTTGCCTTAGATCAAGTGGTATTGACCTATGGTACTGTAAAGTGGTATTGGCATAGGAATTATAAAAAACAAGCTAAAAGAGAATACAGAGCCCAGAAGCAAACCCACATATTAAAAAAACAACATGAGACAATTACTATACTTTTAGAAGAATAATAAGATTAGGTCCCCTTCTAAACACGCATACATACACCATAACATCCTCAAGGTAGATTAAAAAAAAAAAAAAAGCCTAAATGTGAAATAACTATTAGGTATTTTATTTTAAAGCATAAGACACTCTGAGCTTCCCTGGTAGCTCAGACGGTAAAGAATCCGCCTGCAATGAGAAAGACCTGGGTTGGGAAGACCCTCTGGAGGAGGGCATGGAAACCCACCCCAGTATTCTTTCCTGGAGAATCCCCATGGAGAAAGGGGTCTGGTGGGTTACAGTCTGTGGGGTTGCAAAGAGTAGGACACAACTAAGCGACTAAGCACGCACACAAGACCCTCTGCTAGCGAAGCCCCAGGGTAGCCTTCGGCGATCCTCTCCTCCCGGTTTTCCAATCTCAGTCTAGTCTCCTCCCACAGAGAACAAGCTGAGTGACGCCTGTGACTACAAAGGATCGATCGCAAAAGACTTAAGTTTCCACTGTTATCTCCTGGCTCACTCATGCGGGGAAAGTCAGCCTCCAAATTGTAACTCTCAAGTGGCCCTGGTAAAGGATCACATCAAGAGGAACTGAGGCCTCCCACCAAAAGCCTACACCAACTCCCTGGCCATCTGAGTAGGCTATCTTTAAAAGCAAGTCCTCCAGGTGTAAGCAAGCCTTCGGAAGATGACTGAAACCCTGACCGACACCTTGACTACAACCTCACAGGAGACCAAGATCAGAATCACCCAGACACACTGCTTCCGGAAGTGAAAAGGAATAATAAACATTTATTCCTTTAGGCAAATAGGTTTTGCTGGTATTTGTTACAGTATGTGTATGCATATGTGTGCTCAGTCATTCAGTGGTGCCCAACTCTTTGCAGCCCGATGGACTGTAACCTGCCAGGTTCCTCTGCCCATGGAATTTTCCAGGTAAGAATCCTGGAGTGGGGTGTCATTTCCTATTCAAGCGGATATTCCCAACCCAGGAATCGAACCTGCATCTTTTGTTGTCTCCTGCACTGGCAGGCAGATTCTTTACCAGCAGCCCCACCCAGGAAACCCCAATTTGTTATAGAGCAACAGTTTATTAATAAAAAGACTATTATTATAACCTCAGTGTAGGAAAAGCAGTTCCCAAATATGATACTAGGAGCAAATTATAAAGTAAAAGATTGTCAAAAGATTGTATCTGTATTGAAAATGAAAATTCTTGGTACAAAAAAATTTTACTACACAACAATTAGAAGGACAACCCACAAACTAAAAGGAACAAGGGGGATGGAGCAAAGAGCAGAAAAGGCGATTTAAAAAAAAAATAGGAATTAACATATAAAAAGAACTAGGACTGCCATTAATAACCGGAAAAAATCAAATTTAAAATACTAAATACCATTTCTCATACATCAGAATGACAAAAACTATGTTTGACATGGTAACTAGTCTTGGTGGAAACTGCTGGTGGAAATAAAATGCTAACAACCACTTTAGAAAGTATATAAAATCTAGTAAAGGTGAAGGCTGAGCATACCCTGTGCTGTGCTGTGCTTAGTCACTCAGCCGTGTGTGACTCTCTGCAACCCCACGGACTATAGCCCACCAGGGACAGAGAATCCCTCTGTCCATAGGGATTCTCCAGTAAAGAATACTGGAGTGAACTGCCACATTCTCCTCCAGACAATCTTCCCAAGGATCAAACCCAGGTCTCCCACATTGCAGGTGGATTCTTTGCCATCTGAGTCACCAGGGACGCCTATTAATACTGGAGTGAGTAGCCTATTCCTTCTCCAGGGGATCTACCCTAAGATCTAGCAGTTTTCTACTTGCAATAAAAATTTCACATATACACAGGGCATGTACAAAAACATTTGTTACTGCTTGTAATAGGGGAAAAAACTGGCAACCACTTAAAGCTCTTCAACAGAACAGTTTTTTAAAGTGTGGTTTATTCATGCAAAACCACACAGCAGTGAAAATAAAAAAAATCACAACTCCATGTATCAATATAAATACACCTTAAAAACATAACACTAAAAAATAAACCAGGCTGTAAAGGCTATCAACTGATTTTTCAGCAGAAACTGCAGGCCAGAAAAAAAGTGGCACAATATATTCAGAATGATTCAAGAATACCAACAACCAAGTGCTCTACTCAGCAAGGCTCTCATTCAGATTTGATGAAGAAATCAAAACCTATAAGGACAAGTAAGCTGTAGGAATTTAGCACCACCAAACCAGCTTCTCTAGGTGAAAAAGAAAAGGCCACAACTAGAAATGAGAAAATTATGACATGAAATACATCACTACTAAAGGGAAACATGAGGCCTCCCTGGTGGCTCAGACAGTAAAGCATCTGCCTACAATGTGGGAGACCTGGGTTCAATCCCTGGGTTGGGAAGATCCTCTAGAGAAGGAAACGGCAACCCTCTCCAGTAGTCTTGCCTGGGGTCACAAAGAGTCAGACAGGACTGAGTGACTTCACTTTCACTTTCAAAGGGAAACATGCAGTAAAGGTAGGAAGTCAAGGATACACACAAAGCTAGTAGGGAAGTTAAAAGAGAAAAAGTATTAAAATCATCTCTGTCCATAATAAGGGATACACAGAACAATTAGATGTAAATATAATGTCAAAAACAAGAACTGTTAGGGGAGGAGAGTACAAATGCAGGGTTGTTAAAATACATTTGGAAGTGAGAGATGAGTAACTTAAGATAACCATGCATATATACAGACTGCTATACAAAAACCTCATGCAAACTGCAAACCAAAAATCTATCACAGATATATATATATATAAAAAGAAAAGGGAATCCAAACATAACACTACAGATAGTCATCAAATCACAAGAGAACAAAAAAGAAAAGGGGGCCTATAAAAACAAATTCAAAACAATTAACAAAAGTCAGTTGAACTGAGGTAAGTGGACCTAGCTCGGCTTCCCAGGTATCTCAGGTGGTAAAAGCGTCTGCCTACAATGCAGGAGACCTGGGTTCGATCCCTGGGTCAGGAAGATCCCCTGGAGAAGGAAATGGCAACCCACCCCAGTATTCTTGCCTGGAGAATCCTATGGACAGAGGAGCCTGGTAGGCGATAGTCCATGTGATCACCAAGAGTTGGACACGACTGAGCGACTTCACTTCAGGTGAACCTAGAGCCTGTTATACAGACTGAAGCAAGTAAGAAAGAGAAGAACAAATACCATATATTAACTCACAAATGTGGAATCTAGAAAAACGGTTCCGATGAACCTATCTACAGGGCAGGAACAGAGAGGCAGACATAGAGAACAGACCTGTGGACACAGCAGGGGAAGGAGAGAACGGGATGAATCCGGAGTAGCACTGAAATATATACTATATGTAAAATAGCTAGCTAGTGGGAAGTTACTATATAATACATGGAGGTCAACCTGTGCTCTGTGACAACAAAGAGAGGTGGGAAGGGGGCAGAGTGGGAGAATAGTTCAAGAGGAAGGGTATATATGTATACTCATGGATGATTCACGTTGTTGTATGACAGAAACCAACACAACACTGATTAACTACCTTAAATGTAAATGAACTAAATGCTCTAGCCAAAAGATTTAGATTGGCTGAATGGATAAAAAAATAAGACCCATATATATGCTCCTTACAAAACACTGACTTCAGATCTAGAAACACGGAGACTAAAAGTGAGAGGATGGAGAAAGGTATTCCAGGCAAAGAGAAATGAAAAGAAAGCTGGAGCAGCAGCACTCATATGAGACAAAATAGACTTTAAAACAAACACTATTATTTTAAAGAGACAAAGACTATTAAAGATTATTATTATAAACAAAATGGACACTTTGATGACCAAGGAATAATCCAAGAAGATATAACAATTATAAGTATACATGCACCCAACATAGGAGTATCTCAACATATAAGGGAAATATTAACAGACACGAAAGGAGAAACCAACAATAATACAATAATAGTAAAGAACTTTAACACCCCCACTTGTATCAATAGACAGATCATCCAGACAGAAAAACAGTGAGGAGTCACCTACCTTAGATAACACATTAAACCAAATGGACTTAATTGATATACAGAGACACCATTCCACCCAAAAGCGGTATAATACACATTCTTTTAAATTGCACATGAACTTTCTCTAGGATGGATCACATGCTAGGCCACAAAACAAGCTGCAGTGGCTTTAAAGAAATAGTAATCAAATCAAGCACCTTTCCTGACCACAACACTGTAAGACTAGAAATCAACAAGAAAAAACTGCAAAAAACCCCACAAATGCATGGAGGCTAAACAGTATGTTACTAAACAACCAATGAGTCACCGGAGAAATCAAAGAGGAAATCGAAACACCTAGATACAAATACAAACACAACAACCCAAAACCAATGGGACACAGAAAAAGCAGTTCTAAGAACATTCATAGTAATACAAGTTTACCTCAGGAAACAAGAGAAGTCACAAACAAACAACCTAACCTGAAGCAATTAAAGAAAGGAAAACAAAGCCCAAAGGGAGGAAAAAAATTATAAAGAGCAGAAATAAATGAAATGGAGACTGCAAAAACAGAAAAAAATCAACAAAACCAAAAGCCAGTTCTCTGAAAGGACAAACAGTATCAATAGACCTTTAGCCAGAGTCATTAAGAAAAAAATGAGAGTAAGCCCACATCAAACAAGACAGAAATGAAAAAGCAGAAGCTACAAACGACACCACAGAAACACAAAGGATCACTAAGAGACTACTACGAGCAACTATACACCGATAAAATGGACGATCTAGAAGAAATGGACAAATTATTAGAAAGGTACACTCTCCCAAGAATGAATCAGGAAGGAACAGAAAATAATCAATTACCAGTAATACAATTCAATCAGCAATCTAAAAACACCTAACAGAAGTCCAGAACCAGATCACTTCACAAGTACATTCTACCAAACATTTAGAGAAGCATTAACACTTATCCTTCTGAAACTATTCCAAAAATTCGCAGAAAAAGGAAAACTTTTATCCCCATTCCATGAAGCTATCATAACCCTGATACTAAAACCAGACTAAGATATTACAAAAAAAGAAAATTACAGGTCAGTGTCACTAATGAACACAGATGCAAAAATTCTCAACAAAATACTAGCAAACATAATCCAACAAGACAGCAAGTCCGCTGCACACAAATGAGTTCAGTTCTGAGAGCACATTAGGTAAGGAAGTCCAATTTGTTCCTAAGTCCAACAAATTTGGCCTAGGTACCCAACGAACACAATGTGTTATACTGTACTGTACTATAATAGATTTACAATGTTTTTCAAACAAATAGTATATAAAAAACAAAACCAAAAAATATAGAAAGCATTTTTAATCTTACAGTACAATAGCTCAAAAAGTACAGTAGCACAGTACAACAGCTGGCATACAGGGGCTGGTATCGAGTGAATAGGCAAGAATTACTGACTGGAGGAAGTAGAGGAGGTAGGAGATGGTAGAGGTGAAGGGTCATCAGCATTAGAAAATGGAGAGCTAGCTGCAATTTCACTCACATTTGACATTGATGGAACACAGGTTCACAATTTTTAAAGTTCTCAACTTGAAGTTTCATATGCACAGAATTTATTGTACCTTTAAAACATTACACACCATGATCAAGTTGCATTTGTCCCAGGGATGCAAGAATTTTTCAATATCAGCAAATCAGTCAATGTAATATACCATATTAACAAAACTGAAGAAGGAAGCAACCTAAATATCCATCAACAGAGGAATGTAAAAAGATGTGGTACGTATATATAATGGAATGTTACTCAGCTATTAAAAAGAAAGAAAGAATACCATTTGTAGCAACATGGATGAACCTGGAGGTTATCATCTTAAGTAAAGTAAGTCAAACAGAGAAAAACAAGTATCATATGATATTGCTTACATGCAGTATCTTTAAAAAATGATAAAGATTATCTTATCTATAATACAGAAACAAATTCACAGATTTAGAGAATGAACCTACGCTTACCAGGGAGGGGAAGGAGGGGGAAAAGGAACTGGGGGTTGACATGTACACACTGTTCTTGCCATTTTTATTCAACACAGTTCTGGAATTCCTAGCCACAGCAATCAGATGAGTACAAAAACATAATCAATCAAACTGGAAAAGTAAGACTGTCATTGTTTACAGATGACATAATACTATGCATATCAATAGAAAATCCTCAAGAAGCAACCTACTACAACGTATCAATAAATTAGGTAAAGTTGCAAGATACAAATTAATATACATAAATCTGTTGCATTTCTATACACTAACAATGAAATATGAGAATGAGAAATAAAAGAAACAATCCCATTTACCATCATATCCAAAAGAAAAAAATAGCTAGGAATAAATCTTCCTAAGGAGCCAAAAGACCCATGCCCCCATTATAGACACTAGTGAAAGAAACTGAAGATGACACAAACATATGGGAAGATAACATGTTTTCAGATTGGAAGAATCAATAATTGTTAAAAAGATTACATTATCCAAGGAAATCTACAGATTCAATGTAATCCTTATCAAATTACCAATGGCAATTTTCAAAGAATTAGAACAAATGATCTTAAATTTTGTATGGAAACACAAAAGACCCCAAATAGCCAAAACAATCTTGAGAAAGAAAAACTGAGCTGGAGGAATCAGGCTCCCTGACTTCGGACTACACTATAAAGCCACTCATCAAAACAGTACAGTACTGACGCAAAAACAGACATACAGATGACATGAAAGGATAGAAGAAAAATAAAAGAAAACCTCGGCAATAAATCCATTAACTAAGTGAAGAGGAACTAAAAAGCCTCTTGATGAAAGTGAAAGAGGAGAGTGAAACAGTTGGCTTAAAGCTCAACATTCAGAAAACAAAGATCATGGCATCTGGTCCCATCACTTCACGGCGAATAGATGGGGAAACAGTGGAAAGAGTGTCAGACTATTTTTTGGAGCTCCAAAATCACTGCAGATGGTGACTGCAGCCATGAAATTAAAAGACACTTACTCCTTGGAAGGAAAGTTATGACCAACCTAGACAGCATACTCAAAAGCAGAGACATTACTTTGCCAACAAAGGTCCGTCTAGTCAAAGCTATGGTTTTTCCAGTGGTCATGTATGGATATGAGGGTTGGACTGTGAAGAAGGCTGAGCGCCGAAGAAGTGATGCTTTTGAACTGTGGTGTTGGAGAAGACTCTTGAGAGTCCCTTGGACTGCAAGGAGATCCAACCAGTCCATTCTNAAGTATGAGCACTGGATGAAAAGCATATGCTTTATGCAAACAGAAGGGGGAAAAGTGGAAACAGTGACAGATTTTATTTTCTTGGGCTCCAAACCCACTGTGGACTGTGACTGTAGCCATGAAATTAAAAGATGCCTGCTCCTTGGAAGGAATGCCATGACAAACCTACACAGCGTATTAAAAAGCAGAGATCATTTTGCCAACAAAAGTTCACACAGTCAAAGCTACGGTTCTTCCAGTAGTTAAGTATGGATGCTAGTAGTAAAGATTGAAGCCAAAAGGAGAAGCGGGCAACAGAGGATGAGATGGTTCGATAGCATCACTGACTCAATGGACAGGAATCTGAGCAAATTCCAGGAGGTGGAGAAGGACAGGGAAGCCAGGCATGCTGCAGTCCATGGGGTCACAAAGAGTCAGCTGTGACTTAAGAGACTGAGGAGTACAGCACAGCATGCTAATGATGAAGAAAAAGAAGTGAACAGTGAAATCTTTCCCCTTACCCCTTAATCAAATCAGGTAGAGCTAAAGAGTCCCTTATGCCAGTCCCCTTCCCACAGTAAGAGGAGGAGGAAGAAAAACATATGCCACTGGGTGGGGGGAAGAACACAACGAGCCCCTCCAGGCTTCACTAGGTAGCTCAGGCCCAAATGAATCACCATGTTTATCTACTAATACAGCTGCCCTCCCTTTACAGTATTATGTACTTGAAAGGAAATGAACTTTTTAAAAATGAAACTAATACAAATTAGAAAGTTTTTGCTTTTTGTTTCTGCAAATTTAGTTAAGCTCTTTGTTTATAAAGACCAGAATTATAGAATAAATCTATCATTGTGTCAAAATGTTTATTCCAAACTGACAAAGATTTACGAAACTTGGGCTCTAAAACATTTGATCTAAGGGTCAAGGACAGGCTGACTTCTTAGTTCTGCCAACAGTTTTTAAAAGTTGCTTCCTGTACTAGGGAATGTTCACTGTTCTTGCACAAACAATAACAAGTCATTTATACAATCACCTTGGTTTTTTCCTTTCCTTTTAGATTCACTGCTTTGTAAGAGCAAAGGCTGCAGTTAATTCTAGTTAAGTATTTTGAGTTTTTACTAACAAAGCAAAGGCTATTGTTAATTCTATTAAGTATTTTGAGTTTTTATTTACCACTATATTTCTACTCATTTAATATTTGTTGAGAAACATGAATTTATTCATTTCCCCAAAAAATACATCCTAAATGTCAATTATGTGTCAGACATTAGAGATGAAAGTCAGCAAAAAAAAATATGGTCACTACCCTTAAAGAGCTTTCAATCCAATTGGGAAAAAAAGATATAAAATCAGAAATATATATATATATATATATAATTCAGATTATGAAAAAAACACCATGAAACAAGATCTAGCCTGGGGTGGGAACCGAACTAAAATTAGCATAACAAACATTAAATACAATTTAAAATACACACATACACACACATCTCCCAAACCATGCTAGGAATAAGAATGTCCACAACTGTCAGGAGGAAAGGGTTTACAAGAGCAATGGTAAAATCCATATGACTTTGAAAAACATAAGGGCGATAGCTTCATGTAAACAGCACTAAGAGAGATCACTTATCTCTGTAGGAAGAAAAACAGTGGCTACTCCTGGTACATTTCCAATCAAAAATAGGTTTCATAGCCAGAACTATTTTCCAAAGAAAAAGCCAAACATCAGCTCTAAGTCTGGTTACTTTCAAATAATCTCAAGTCTTCCAAACACATTATATTGAGTTTACAACAACACACGTTTCCCAAGCCTTAACACCCCATAAAACACAGGTGGCAAAAAAGATGACTTCAGCCTCACAGATCACAAGATCATATAATGTTAGAGCAGAAACAGATTTCTAGATGTCATCTTATAATAAAACACTTTCACTTTTCAAATCAGACATGAGACCCAAAGCAGGGAAGTAACATACACAGCCATCATTCATCTAGTCAGTAAGGAAGCGGACTAGACCTTGGATTTCCTGAGTCCCATTCCTATGCTCTTTCTACAGTATTAAAATAGCAAATATATCAAGTGACAAGGAAAACGTGTAGCAAATAAATAAGGCAAAATTTTAAAAACATAGGAATTCTTTTTAAAAAATGTTAACATACCTTCACTCGACACACACTTCCTTTAAGTCCCTCCTTAATGTTCCATCTTACTACATAGCACAGAAGGGGAAAAGTGAAGGAAACTACTAATATTCACTGACTCTATAGGGTCCAGGAGCTAGGTTGAGTGAGTTATTTTAATTTCACTAAATCATTACAACTGCCCTCTGAGCAGTATATTATTAATCTCATTTTACTGATTTAGATTCTACTTAGATTAGGAAATGGCAACCCACTACAGTATTCTTGGCTGGAGAATCCCATGGACGGAGGAGCCTGGTAGGTTACAGTCCACAGGGTCGCAAAGAGTCGGACACGACTGAGCCACTTCACTTTCACTTTTACTTTTTAGATTAGGAAACAATAACTTATTCAAGGTTACAAAGCATAAAAATGGCAGAGGCAGGATTTGAATTCAAGTCTTCATGATTCCAAATCCATATAGCCACTTTAGCCACAAAAAAATAATTTTTCGTAGGAAAATATTACACAAAGCAGTTCAGTCTCCTGGAGCACTCACCAATGCCCATTTAATTGTTGATTAAAGTTTGGTCTGAGAACCTAATGACCATTTATTACATCATTTTAAAAGAAAGTACCAAGTTTTAAATAACTATTTACAAGCAAACTTTAGAACACATTCTTAGCTGAACATAGTTTGTATTTTGTTTTGAGCATCCTTTTCAATCCCATGTCACTGGCACCCAAAAAGCATCAGCTATCCATTCCTATAAAATTATGATTCAAACAATAGGGAGAAGGGTGCAATGCATGACCACTTAAGAGAACCACATGAAAACAAAAACTGTACTTTGAAAATTCTGATTTTTCCCCTGGTGGTTAACCCATGAACAGCTTCAATCAAGAGAGAGTATCCTACTCAAAAAATAAGAACCAGTAGTGCAAATAAAGCAAAGGACATAACTGAAAGACCGATTTCTAATTGCACAACTATCCATACCACAGGACTAAGTTTCTGCTTTCCCAATTCTGCTAAATCTACATCAGGTTCTCAACTTCCAGCAGCTGATATCCTCTGTCTGCTGTCATCTTTCATCCAGTTCTCTTCACCCTCATTACCCTCTATTCTCATGGATTTTTCTTTCGTTTTTCTCTATCATTTTAGTGGGAAGAGAGATGGGTATCTTCTCTGATAATACTATTAGAGGATTTTTTTTTTTAAGTTTTCTTTTGATCCCTATGGTGTCTGTTTTCTCCCAATACTTCAAGTATCATTTCCCTCCTCCACTTCTCTATTTCTGTTTGCTTATTTTGACCTCTTTCTTTTTTTTAATGGGGGTTTTCCCCAAATGTCTGATGGTCTTGGATTAGTTCATAGTTAAGAATAAGGTTCTGAAAAAACAAAATTGAAAGATCTATGTGAGGGAACAGGGCTTGTCAACAGATGGAATTTATTGTGGGTGAGCCTACCAGTACCTGAAGACAGCTGCAGAATGAGCTGGATAGATGAAGGGAAGCCAAGTTAAGAGTTTCAGAGTTTGGATTCAGATTTCACTTAACGCTCCTGTTTTAAATAATCAGCCATCCACTGCCCCTGGTTTTAAAATGCAAGTACTTCTTCAATGTTATAAACAATATATCTTGGTCTACTAAGACCAGGATTAGTGGTGAAGGGAGTCATTTACCAACAGGATGCAAAGGGAGAGAACCTAAGGATTCCACCTATAAGCGTACATATTTTCTGACCAATCTCCCTGTTTTCTGCTCCACTTCTGATCTCGATTTTCTTAATGTCTGGAGCTTCCCAAGGCTGAGCCTTTTGGGAGCTCCAGAGAGATACAGTACAGATGACCCTTGAATCACATGAGCTGACTGCATAGATCCATTATACACAGATTTTTTCACAAAATATGTACTACATGATCCATAGTTGGTGGACTATGTGGATATAGAACACCAGATATGGAGGGCAAGATTGTAAACTTACATGTGAAACTGTGACTGCCTGGGGGTCCCCTGTGCTGTTAAAGGGTCAACTGCATTACACCTCTTACAGGTATTGTGCACTTGCGGGTACTGTAAGCTTTCCTTTTTGCTAATCAATTACTGCCTGTCCATCTGCTTTCTGATTTCAAAAAGTCAGCTATTTCTGATCCCTGCTGTATCTGTCATTCAGGGGAAAATGGAGAGTTACTGTTTTAAAGAGTACAGTCCTCCCTTGGTATCCACAGGGTTCCAGGACCCTCACGGATACCAAAGTTTGTGGATGTTCAACCCCTTATATAAAATGACAAAGTACTTGCATACAACCTATACACACCCTCCCGTTTATTTAAAGTCATCTGCAGATTACTTACAATATTTAAAACAACATACATACTACGCAAACAGCTGCCAGCACAAGGCAAATTCAAGCTTTACTTTTAGGAACCTTCTGAAATCTTTTTTCTTCCAAAACTTTTCAGCCTGCAATTGGGCAAATACATGGACCTCTGGATAAGGAAGGGACCAACTGTACAAAGTTTCAGTTTTATAAAAGTTCTGGAGATAGAGAGTGGTTATAGTTGTACAGCAATGTGAATGCAGTTAATGCCACTCAACTGTATGCTTATAATGGTCAATTTTATCTTATGTAGATTTTGCCACTGTTTTAAAACATAATTTTTTTAAAAGCAAGGTTTAAAAAAATGTTACTTCCTGAGAGATCCCTTCCAAGATCATGATCTGCAGTCATCTCTCTCCCCTATCAGGGTAACTCTCTAGCACATACCATAATTTACTTTCTCTGTAGCACTTACTGCTGATTAAATTATCCTATTTACTTATTTAGTTTATTATCTCTGTCCTTCAATTAGAGAGTAGGTGACAGAATCACCTTTTGACATCACTGACACACTGTGGTCATAAGAAAATATTAGGAAAGCAGTCAATAAGCATTTGATGGATAAATAAACTAATTGGTTTCTGGGTCCCAACATAAGACCTCTTGAATGAGAATCCTGGGATTCTCAGACTAGTAGTTTGGTGCACTTACTAAACAATGAAAAGGAACATATCTCTTTCTGGTTAAAAGGGGATGAGGATAATTAGAGGAAATAAATCAAATTCACCAAATTGTGTTTTGTATGACTTAAAGTTGCTTCCTTTTAGTCCCTTATCTGCCATACCTGCAAGTTTCTATTCCCTTTTCTTGCTTTTAACTGGCAGTATTCTCCAGAGCTCTGCCCTCCGCTCTCTTCCCTTAAGCATCTTCACAGAGCATTCTTGTGTCACAACAAAGCATAATGGCTGGTCCTTAGGACCAGTGTGCCTGCATCTGAATTCTGAGCCCATCACTTACTAGGTGTGTAATCTTAAAATTCTCTGTATCTCATCTTATTCATCTTTAAAAAAGAAAGATAATACAGTACCAACCTCACAGGGTTGTCGTGAGAACTGAGTTAATATATATCAAATGATTAGAATGCTGTCTAGCATTTAAGTGGCTCAAAAGTGTCAGCTAGAGGGGCACCATATAATTTATCATCCAAACCAGGGCACTTCTGAGAGACTATAAATAACACCACTGGAGCAACAGGGCATAAACCAGAAACTGTCCTAGCTGAACCAGGACACAGCAGTCCAATTAGTATAAGATGAACTATAAAATGCTGATATGCGTTTCTGCCCTACAAACATCACACGGTTAACCTAATATTGTTCACTTCCAATTAAACAAACCTACTAATATACTATTATCTCCAAAATTGGGTTCAGTAAGGGAGAAAAAGGAGTAAAATAGGTAACAAGTTTCAGAAACACCAAATTAAACAAAACTGAAGAAGCTTCTTTACTATCTAGAGTACTCAAAAGTCACTGGTGTACTAATACCTTAATTGATCTTATAGTTGCAATTAATTTTATTTTGCAACTACAAAGCTATTATAAAATAAAATTTAAATAAGCCATTCTTTTTTTCTTAATAAAGTATATTATCAGTATCTAGCCCATGTGTGTGCACGCTAAGTCGCTCCAGTCATATCCGACTCTTTGTGACCCCATGAACTGTGACCCCACCAGGCTCCTCTGTCCACGGGATTTCCCAGGCAAGAATACCAGAGTGGAGAGCCATTCCCTTCTCCAGGGGATCTTGCCAACCCAGGGATCGAACCTGTGTCGCTTACATCTCCTGTATCAGCAGGCAGGTTCTTTACCACTAGTGCCACCTGGGAAGCCCCTACCTAGCTCATAATGAGTACTAAATAAATATCTGTTGAATGAAGAATACTAACAATTTCCTCATGAAAAACTATTTCAGGAATCTAAAGCAAAATCAGAAAAAAATAAAATCCTAGTTTTGAATTTTGGATGCACTTCTTCAGTTTTGTGGGTTTGTTTTTTCTATTGAAGGTTCCAGTAGAATTCTTAGATAAAAATGGCACTGGATTTTTGCATTGCCTTTGCTCTCAACTAAATGTGGCTTGCTGATCATGAGGAAAAAGTACTCCTAGAAGCTAAAAACAATAATAGTAGTAACTAATGTATATAAAAAATACTATGCATAAAGGGATTACAAACTAGTTCCTTTGCTCTTTACAACAATCTTCAGTTCAGTTCAGTTCAGTTCAGTCTTAAGTGATATCTATTTAGCTTGATTTCGGGAATCTTAGATCTCAAGTCCACAGCTCATTTCCAACTGCCTAATCAGAATTTTCTTTTTTTAAAATGTGTATGTCCCATTTTTGCTATCATAATTTGCCCTTTACCAGGTATATTCCAATACAATCTACCACTAAGCCTAACTCTTGGTAAGATAGCTAAATTAAGTGTTCAAATTCTGTTATGAAAGGGTCCATATGAGTTCTCTACACTACATGGCTCAAAGGGAAGCATGTCACAGGGATAACGTAACTCTTATATACATACATTTATAACTATACATTTGCAATTTACATTATTTTCCTAGATAAAGTTATTAAAGTTATAATGGGAGAAATGAATATTCATGTAGCAAAAATAATTCCAAATATCAAATTTTGGAGCTTAAGGAACTTTACAGAAACTAATCAAAATTTTATTGGGCATAAATCAAATGGATTTCTATCCTTAAACTTCAAATCAGGTATTATTGCCATTCTTTACATGAGGAGACAAGGTTTAGCAATTTGTCCAAGTTTACATAGCTGATGAGCAGAAGAGTTTGAATTCAAACCCAAATCTGTCTAAAGTGAAAACTAGAATCATTAATTTTCTTTACAGTATACTAAGATTCCTATTTTACATTTTTCTATAACCTGAATTATTCTATTAAAAGTAGAAGAAATTTAGAGCTTCACAAGATCTCCAATTCACCTATTTTTACAGCCTCAGTGGCGTCAAGTAGTTTTGTGTGTTATTTACACACAGTTGATTACTGAAATAATTAAGACTAAAACTCGGGACTTCTGTCAGACTCACATCCAGTTCTTTTCAGCATCACAAGATGTTTATTTTCACTACTACTGAAGTCAACTCATGGAAGGCTGCCCCATTTTTCTGAAGGCCTGAAAATATTGTGATACATACCACAGAAAACACTTTTACTTGTAAAAAAAAGAAAAGGCTTCTACAGTATCTCTTATGAAATCATAAACAAAAAAAGCTGTTAAGACTTATTTATATAATCAAAGGCTGATTCTTTCCTAAGAAATTTGACACAAGGCATTTACTAAACTACTTGGTTTGTTACAGAGCCAACAGGTAGATACACACACACATACAAATAGAAGGAAATGTGCCAAATTTTTGAGCCACCATCCCTCTAACTCATAGTTATTGTGACCCTTACACAACCCAAGCTCTATATAATCAGGGTACATATATCCCTGGCTTCAGTGATAACTAGGGATGGAAAAATGACACAATGTCCTCTGGTATCTACTCTATGGGTGATGGGAAAAGGCCTACCTTACTTTTGAATAGTGAGCCATGATATTGCCCTGAGGCTTCCAATAACCACATGCTCACTACAGAGCAGAGTCCTGCTTGGAAATGAGAACATCACAGATGAAAACAGCAGAATGGAGCAGAACAATGTTTGACATCATCACTAGGGTTCCTGGATTCAGGTATCGCTGAAATAGGTCCATTCTGGATTCCTCATTTACATAATCTAATAAATCCATCCCTTCTTCTAAATTTATCCTTCACTGCTTAAGCTTGTGTTGAGTTGCTGTTGCTTAAAATCTGCAAAGTCCTAACTATTCTCATAGAGAAAAGTCCTCCGTTTTTAAAAAATGCAGCAAAATTTTAAACAATTAAAAATTAGATTAATAGTTTTATCAATATAAAACATACTTTGAAATTTATATACCAAAACTTTTTTTAACACAATAATATTTAATGTTCCTAAACAAGGTTTAAACAATGATTGCATTCTGAGGTTCAGTATTTTCTTTGTACTAAAATTTTTCTAATGATAGAAAAATCAGGTGTCTACTCCTTGCCCTTTAGTTTTCTGCCATGCCACTCTCCAACTTTAGATTATGTTGGATGGGTACTTTAGCCATCAATGCTCCTGGAATACATAAATCACAGAGAAAGTTCAAAAACCAAAATGTTTGCTCTATCCAAACTCACAGAGAATGTAACACAAGTTCCTTTTACAATCCTCTTCCTTAATAACCCTTCCCTTTCTGTTCTTCCTTCATGATCACTTCATTCCCTCTAGATCAGCTGGAAGCTTGCCTCTCCTCCTTTCCAAAGCTAATCCTCTCTCCTATGTTGTCATCTCTTCCCAGCCCTTTGCTCCATCAATTATGCTCTGACAACTTGTAGCATCTCCTGTCCCACTAGCATGTTCCACTCGGCCATCATATATGTACAAGGCTTTCTCTAACTTTTAAAAACAATTTCTCTTGACCAAATTGTATGCGTGCTGTTGCTACTCTACTTTTCACTGTCAGATTTTCCAAATAGTTTAAACCCAGTATTTAAGCATTAATCACTCTCCTCTGACCCCAAGAAAAGTGGCTTCCAATCCCCTTCCCCAAATCACTGATACTGAATTCACAAAACTGTCAAATCCAACAGCCTTTTTAAAAATTTTCATTTCCTTTGTATACTCTGTTGTATGTGATATTAACCATCCTCTTGTAAAATCTCATCAATTTGTTCTAATGACATTACTATTGTAGCTTTCTTCCTTTCTAATAAATGCTTTTGGTACATTCCTAAGGAAGATTCCTTTTCCTCTCATTCTTCAACTGTTGGTAGAGTAAGTGTTTCCTGGATTCATCCTTCAATCTACTGCTTGCCATATACTTTTCTGAAAAAGTATACGTAACATTAAAATTCAACTGTGTTGTTCTCCTGTATGTGAAAAAATTAAACTCAAAAAAGGCTGAATAATCATTTCTATCAACCTCTTCCAAATCAGAACCATTTCTGAATTTCCTGAAATGGTATCACCAGGCTCTAAAATATGCCCCACACAATCACGCCTCTGGGTATTTGGGCCCATCTTCTATTGCCTAGAATACTCTTCCATTCTCAGTCGGAAAAACTTCCTCCCAGACTCAAAGGCCATTTACTCTAGGAAAGACTTTCCTGTCACACACCCATCTCTGGAGCAATGTGAATTCCTAGTTCTCTCTCCTATACAACCTTGGCACTAAGTAGATACCTTTATTATAGCATTTTTTATGATCTTATGTAGCACTGGTCCCTGTGTTTTTCATCTCACACAATAGAATTTCAAGGACAATGGACATGTTTTATTCTTTTTGTTTCTTTGGTTGCTATAACATGGTAGGCACTAGATTAATACTGCAAAGTATGTTTCAAAAGTCCAGGTTCAGAATGTCAACGACATCCTAAGACATTTCATATACCTGCACGGCTTATAAATATGTCAAAGTTCACAGTGACAGTTTCCTGAACACAAAAATCATCTACTGACTATTCCAGTGATTCAGCATATATGCTTTCTTGCTGTAAATAGTCTTCTGTTTCCACATGCATGTGTATCTTATCTTTTCAATTTATCTGGTAAGTACTTGAGGGCTACATTTTTAATGTTAAATACATTATACTATCTGGTGTGATTCCTAATACTGTAGCTGGTATTCAAAAAGTATCACACAACTGTTCAATAAGCCTCACTGTCAGGAATTCTAAAACTATCCTAAGAGATCTGTTATTAACTTATTAAGTTAAAGCTTTTCAAAATTATTCATTATGGAAAATAAACATACATGGAACTCAGACAATAAATGCATTCAAATCCACAGTCCAAATAATATATTTATTTTTAACAAGAAAAAACAGTGGATTCTTTCAGTGGTGACAAGGCATTTCTTTTTTTTTTTTTTTTTTTTGCAGGAAA
>SJYQ01001045.1:562388-594845 GCA_006410935.1 Redunca redunca
GGGGGGGGGGGGGGGGGCGGTGCAAAGAGTCAGACACAAGGACACAAGAGAGAGACTAAGCACAGCACACAACCATATAAAGGGTTCCTCTGGTAGCTCAGCAGTAAGGAATCTACCTGCAATGCAGCAGACGCAGGTTCAATTCCTGGGTCGGGAAGATTCCCTGGAGAAGGAAATAGCAACCCACTCCAGTATTCTTCCCCACAAAATCCTATAGACAGAGGAGCCTGGTGGACTAGACAGCCCATTGGGTCACGAAGATTCGGGCGTGACAGTAACAAAACCGCCACCACCATATGAGAGAAGTTACTGTCATCTCCATCTTACAGATGGCAAATTTAAGGCATACTGAGTATTTTGCCCACTGCCACTAGCAAAAGGCAAGGCGAAGACTTGAAGTTCCACTCTCTAACCACTGGACTAAACTGACAGTATATGAGTACTTAACAATGAGACAAGTAGACGAAAGAGAATAGGTTCACTAACAGCAAATTCTGTCAGAGGAGTCATTCTTTTCTGACCACACGTTGCAACAGCATAAACAAATCTCTAAGACGTGTTGTTAAGTGACTATGACACCATTTATGTAAAACGAGACAAAACAGATTCAAATGTTTATACAGAATAAAGCACAAAAGTCTCATTTTTTTCATTATCCCTATTCCTGTGCCCTGCTCAATTCCTTGACTCCAAATCTTTTGACAAGAGACAAATATTACTTATAGTTTGGCATGTTATCTTTCTGGTTCTTAAATATTTGAGGAAAAATCTGACTTTATATTGGCACAATATACTTGACAGCAGTATTTCTGAGAAGGAAAATAACAGTGCAACTCTATCTACTGCTTTAGCCTTCTTACAAAAAGAACTCATATATTACTTCCACAACACAAATTTTTAAAACCATAATGATGCTCAAAGGAAACAAGCAAAAGTTTCCAAGGATGACCTGAATGGCATCCTTAAAGAAAAGCTTGATACAATATTAATAGAATACATAGCAGTTAAAAACCTTTACATGACAAAACTAAAGTTAAAAGGCATAAACGAATCAGGAAAAGATCTGCAGCAGCAACCAAAAGATCAACAAAATAATAGTGTTCAGAATATATAAAATGTTCTTACAAACAAATAATATACACCACTTATGAACTTGACTAAAGACTTAAGTTTCATATATAAAAACTGACTAAGGATAAGAACAAGCAATTTATTGGCGGGGGTGGGGAACTGCTAAAAGAAATAACAACAAAGTTAAACCTCAGTAACAAAGAGATGTAAAATAAGACAGCAATAAAATGGCAAAAACTAAAAAAGAGGAATGTTGGTGGAGGAGGGATAAATGGGGAGACTGGGATTGACATATACACACTAGTATATATAAAACAAATAACCAATAAAAATTTTAAAAATCAAAATAATACCCAATGATGGCCATGGCATGAGGCAACATAAACATTTACAAACTAGCAATGGGAAAATAAATATATTATCTCTTTTTTGTTGTTTTGTTTTTACTTGGAGTATAGTTGTTTACACTGCTGGGTCAGTTTCTGCTGTACATAAAGTGAATCAGCCATACACATACATATTTCCCGAGTTTGGTGAATCGTCTTTCCATTTAGGTTACCACAGAGTACTGAATAATAAGAGTTCCTTGTGCTATAGAGCAGGGTCCCATTACTTACCTACTTTATATATACTAGTGTGTGTGTGTGTGTGTGTGTGTGTGTGTGTGTGTGTGTGTGCGTGCGCGCGTATATATATATATACATGTCAATCTCCCAGTTCATCTCACCCTCTGCTTCCTCCTTGGTATCCATACATTTGTTCTCTAAATCTGTGTCTCTATTTCTGTTTTGCAAATAAGATCATCTATAACACATTTTAAGACAAACAGATATCTCCATAAGAGGACACCAAAGATCATGCATGAGAAAGCTAGAAACCATCTCATACAATAACGAACTAAAGAAAAGAGAACTTTTTGCTTAGAAAGAAGATTTTAGGGAGGACATTATAGTGATCTTGAAATATCTGATTTGTTGCCTTAAGTTCTTTTGCCAACACCAGGGACAGTAGCCCGCCAAGCTCCTCTGTTCATGGGATTTCCCAGGCAAGAATACTGGAGTGGGTTGCCATTTCCTTCTCCAATCTGAAGGCCTATCACAGGGAAAACAGAACTTTTTTTTTTTTTTTTTACTGCTCAGGAAGGCAAAATAAAATAGACTACTAGTGCTCAGAGCTATTACATAATGAAACAGCTGTGCCTTATACAATGAGATTTTAGTTTCAATAAATGATCCAGCAGAAACATATCAGAAAAGATTCTCCTCATAGGCTTGAAAAGTTAAGTTTCATAAACGTGGAAGCACTTCTCAGTTCTATGACTAAAGCAAAAATTATCCCTTAATATGAACAAATCTTTCAGAACTATGATCACTACTGCATTTTTCACTACAGTGTCCCACTTACCTGGTTAAGATAACTTATATACTCACCTATTCTGGGACTATGAGGGATCTTCCCAGCCACCTCTGCCAGAAATAACCATTCAGTCAGTTCAAATTTCTACTCCATTAGTCCCTATACTGGAGAAGGCATTGGCAACCCACTCCAGTACTCTTGCCTGGAAAATCCCATAGATGGAGGAGGAGTCTGGTAGGCTGCAGTCTATGGGGTTGCTACAAGTCGGACACGACTGAGCGACTTCAGTTTCACTTTTCACTTTCATGCATTGGAGAAGGAAATGGCAACCCACTCCAGTGTTCTTGCCTGGAGAATCCCAGGGACGGGAAAGCCTGGTGGGCTGCCATCTATGGAGTCACACAGAGTCACACACGACTCAAGTGACTTAGCAGCAGTAGCAGCAGTCCCTATGCACAAAAGCATGATAGAATGATAAATGTATGACCTGATCTGGAATCCCAAAATCCTATTCTAGGAGTGTGTGTCTGTGTGTTGTGTGGGACGCGTTTGTGTAGGGTGCATGTGTTGGCGGGGGGGCTCCTCTGTCCATGGAATTTTCCAGGCAAGACACTGGAGCAGGTTCCATTTCCTACTCCAGGGGACCTACCTGGCCCAGGGATCGAATCACCTCTTGTGTCTCCTGCATTGGCAGGCAGACTCTTTACCACTGTGGCACCTGGGAAGCCCATCCTAGGTACAGGCTACTTCCATAACTGACTATCTATTCTGTATTCCCTGCCCTGCCTCAGCTGTCCCAAATTGAGTTCTAAGCCCTGATATCTGTGACATACTGATATTTGAACATCTAGAATTGTTTTTTCCTCTTCCTTATTCATTTATCAAAGAAAGATTAAGAGCTATGTTCAAGGTCCTGGTAGACCCTATAGGGGGAAGAAATATAGTTGTACTGGACAAGGTTCCTGCCCTCAGGGAGTTTATAATGGAGAAGGTAAAATAATGTATCTATGTAGCAACTAGTCAATAAAAAGCCTAAAGCAAGACAAGGCAGGAATGTGTTAGAGACAAGAGAAATCATTCTCACTCTGTAAGACTGTGATCTGGGAAAACATCAAGATGATATTAAAATTAAAATATCTGACAAAGACAGAAGGGAAGAAAATGCCAAGCAGAAAAACTGGCGTAAGTAAAAACATATCTTTAAGAAAATACAGTAGTCGGTGCATGGCCATCACATCAGTGCCAGGGTCCCCAAGGCAGCTAACACAGGTGAGTTCAACAGGGACAGCGTCCCTGCGCTCCCCACAGGGACATGAGGTTTCCAACAGATGGAAGCTACTCCCTTTTCCGTTCTTAGAGACTTTTAAAGCCTCCTGTTCTACAGTTCTTACCTACTCCCTCACGGAGTACTAATAATAGCTTTTTAAAAAGAACTCCAGTATATTCCTAAGTGACAGGAAAGGAACAAAATATGAAGTATCATAAAATTGGCAATACAGTAATTCCACTACTGGTCCAGCTCTGCCTCAACTCGAAAACTGACCTGTTCTCTAAACTGTAAGATAAATAGGTATAAGACCAGACAACTTCCAAAGACTCTTCTAGTTTAAAATTTTATAAATTTACTGGAGAAAAGGTTTAGCTATGTTTCCAGGTGACTGGAGCTCAGATGGTTCAAACCATTAGTTTCCTCGGTTATACAGACAGATGAAGTTTCTACTCCTGTTAATTTGTTATGAGTAATTAAATTAACAAATAACAAAACTTAGGGACTTACAAAGCTTAAACTTTACATCTATACATTAAAACATATGTCTAACAGAGTTCCACCTTCATTGACTGTAGGGTGACTTATATTAAGCTAACTTTCCCATACTTTCCCATACTGTACAAAACACTAAAATAAAAACTATCTGAAGGCAGTGGAAAGCACCAAAAGCAAGCAGAAACTGGGGCAAGTTACCCCTGAAAGAAGAGAACTGACTGCACCGGATGAGATTTACGTTTTTATATGACTTGTTGCTTGAGGGGCTCCTCCGTTTCTTGAGATTAGCATGGATAAAACTTCAACAAAAAATCATAGTCATGTTGCTTAAAGGAGTCAGATTGGAACTCAGAGCTGCCAAAAACTTTTCATGACTAGAAAATGAGAATACCCCACAAGACAGGAAGACACAGAGGAGGAGCCCCAAAACCTACATGTAAACTCTGCCCAATTTCTAGCTAACCTCTGAATGATACATGCATTAAAAAAAGAGAGAGAGCCAAAAAACAGAAAGCAAAATATTGAGGAAAAAAGCAGAGATTTTAACTGCTCTTCACAGCAGAGAAAATGAAGTAAAGAAACAATAAAATTGAGGTAAGTATCAATTAAAACAAATAGCAGTAGTCTTCAGTAAGAAATAAGAGATCAAAAGTCTATATAACACATCAACACAATGAACTATATATCAAACATGTGAAGTAACAAGAAAATACAATCATAAGCAAAGAAGAAGAGCTGTCAACAGAAATCAACTTCAGGAAAATCCTACAGTCGGGTTAGCAGACAATAAATCAATTTAGAGGAAATGGACAAATTCCTTAAAATACACAATTTACTCAAACTTCACAAAATGAAACAAAATCTGAATACTTCTGTATCTATTAAATCTGAATACTTCTGTATCTATTCAGTTTATTAAATAAACTGAATGTATTATTTTAAAAAGCTCCAACCCAGATGGCTTCACTGACTGCAATTTGGCAAACATATAAGGAAGAAATAAAACTCATCTTTTGCAAATTCCTTCAAAAATCAAGGAGGGGATTCTCAACCTATTTTATTCGTCTAGCATAACTATTATACAAAATTTGAAATAAAAATTATAGATCAATATTTTGATAAATGTATAAAAGGATCCTTAACAAAATATTAGTGAATCAAAACTGTTAATATATTTAAGACAGTACATCATGACCAAAAGGGCTTACTCCAGCAATCAAAGTAGTATGCCATATTAACACAGTAATGAGAAAAGTTAAATGGTCATTTCAACAGGTGCCGGAAAATCTCTTGAAAAAACTGAATACCCACTCATGATAAAAGTTCTCAACTAACTAGGAATAGAAGGGAACCTTCTCAACTCAATAAAAGGCAGCAGTGAAATCCTAAGGCTAATATGAAACTTAAGAAGTAAGGCAAAAATGTCCACTCTCACCAATTACACTCAACACTGCACTACAGGTCGTATCCAGTGAAATAAGACCAGAAAAATTAATTAAAGGCATAAAGCCTGGAAAGGGAGAAACAGAACTGTGGCTCTTTGAAGATGACTTGACTAACAACACAAAACGTTTAAAGTCAACTAACATTAAAAAGTGAATTTAATGAGACTATAGAATACAAAGTCAATATACAAACTCAATTGTTGATTGGGAAGGTGGGTAACAGCAATTTTACACTCTAGAATGTGTATGAAAACTATCTGACGGTTCTCTCCATTTGGTTGACACGGTTAACACTTTCAAAACAAACACATTGAAACAATAGGAAGAACAAATTTCACATCACTGTAGATACATTAAATCTCCAAGTTTAATGCAATTAGAAAATAAATTTAACGTTTCCATGTTTCTGCTCCTTCTGTAATGTCAATAGTCAAAGTGAGCTTCTCTAATCTACCATGTGGTTTATGTAGTCACTACCACAGCCCTTCACTCTCTATGGAAAATGCTTGCTACAGACTAGTAAACAGGAAATCATGCTGTCTTTTTCTCTTTTCTTAATCACTTCATAATTTATTTCAAAAGCCACTTTGTGAATAAGATATGAACAAAATGTACATAAGTATATACAAATTAAAAGAGAAGGAAAGGCCCTTGGACTTAGAAAAGCACCCCCAAAAAGGCACACTTTTGTTTTCTCTGTAATAACTTACAATTACCTAGATCACAGCACACATTAAACCATAACCTATCTTACAATCTTTGCTACAGAGGTATACTTTGCACAGTGGGGATTAAGCTGTTTTGTAAAAAAACTCATAAACATATAAGTTTTAGCTAAGAATCACCAAATACTAACATTCTAGTTCATCTAAGCAAACCATTTCATACAATGTAAGACAAATATCATTCAAAGGACCCAGTTTATGGACAATGGACATCCCTGAATGGGAACTATAATAACCACAAGGCAACTAGGGAAAAAGTTCTTTGAAAACACAAGCTGGTTACACACACAGAACATAACACGAAGTTCAATTTGTTAGATACTAAAACAACAAAAAGTGTAAGGAATTAACACATCATGCAGCATTTTCATCAATCAAAATGCTTTAATGATACAACGACCTCTTAGATTTGTACCAATTTCAAAACAGTAAGATGGTAAATTGACTAAAAACACATTACAAATTTTAACTTGCTATCAAAGGAACTGGCTCTCCACATTAATAGACTACTTAGGTTTTTAAGAAACAGTACTATTAACCAAACAAAATTTTATAAACTACAATAAGCCCTTATGCATCATTATTAAAATATACATATTTCTAGAATTTAAACCTTTTAAACAGGTTAAAATTTCCCATTTTATTAATACAGTAAGTTTCTTCAGAGCCAATATTACTACTAGCTGTAATGGAAACTAAGAAAGCAAAACTTTTGACACCTAGTTTAAAGATTTTAAGTTACCCAGAGTATACCCACAGGCTAATCTTTGAAGAAAGTAATTTAAGAAGTGTCTGATATATATGCAAATGCCTCTTATTCTGATGTGCAGCCAAACTGCTAGGTACTCTCATAGGACCACTAAGAAGGAAAATGCAGGTAATACTCCAGTTTGCAACTGATGTTTCTTTCATTGTAATTTCTAACACCAACAATACTAAATTAATGTGTTATCTCAATACTCATGATTTTGGATAAGTAGAGGAAAAAAGTTTTCACTACTGATATATCACTAATAGCCACAGTCAGAAAAGCATTTATCCTACATAATATCAATAATTACCTTTAAGTCTTTCTTTCCCTATTCTAAGATATTAGCTAAAGAGCAATATTAGCTTATTAGCTTATTCACATTAAAAAGTACAAATACAATGAGATTATACCTGAACAGGAGCTAATAACTGATTCATAAACACAAATTTAAGAAGAGGAACTGACAAAGTAAGAACTATATTACAACTTTTCCTATATTTATTTATAGTTTAAGAGTCTGAAACCACTCCTCTAAATAAATTACCTTGTAATGCTTACAATCACACTGTAAGGTAAAGAAGGGAGATACTATATTTATGTTCAAATGAGTACACCAAAGTTCAGGTGATAATAATCTACCCAGGGTAATAAGCAAGCAGCAAATCATAATCCTTTAGAATAAATTCTTTGAACCAAAATACAGCCAAACAACAACAGACTATATGACATTTGCCTGACTAAAACAAAACATTATTATTAAGATAACACTGAAGTGTCTAAATGAATAAATTAAGGGTGGAATAAAAATATGCCTAATTTGGTTTATTCTAATGTTTCAACTAAACCTTTTAAGAGCACAGTTAAACACCAACATCACTAATCCCCACTGTGTAAAAAGAGAGGAAGTATACACAGACAAATAAGGATGACTAGACACCTGAAGAAACAACCACCACCATCAAAAAGAACCAGAATAAACAAACTGGAAGACTTATTTGATGAGGAGAAAAAATTTAAAACCTACCTAGTGTCCTAAGATTAAAAATTGCATTATATATATATATATATATATAATAAGAGCAAGTGACCATGAATGAGACAGAATTCCCAGAAATATAAAGTAATAGCTGACCTGGACTATAAAGCATGCTGAGCGCTGAAGAATTGATGCTTTTAAACTGTGATGTTGGAGAAGACTCTTGAGAGTCCCTTGGACTGCAAGGAGATCCAACCAGTCCATCCTAAAGGAAATCAGTCCTGAATATTTATCGGAAGGACTGATGCTAAAGCTGAAACTCCAATACTTTGACCACCTGATGTGAAGCACTGACTCATTTGAAAAGATCCTGATGCCGGGAAAGACTGAAGGTGGGAGGAGAAGGGGATGACAGAGGATGAGATGGGTGGATGGCATCACCAACTCAATGGACATGAGTTTGAGCAAAGTTTGGTGATGGACAGGAAGGCCTGATGTGCTGCAGTCCATGGGGTCGCAAAGAGTTGGAGGGCTAAACTTGAACTTGAGCTAAGATAAGTAATTCAATAAAGAGTTATAGAATAGTCAAGAAAATCTCTCAGAACAAATAGACAAAAAAAATCAAAGAGATGTAAAACAAAAGAAAAACTTTAAAACAGACTTTGGTATAGAAGTACTAGGGGAAACAATGTGGAAAGAACACAGAGACCATAGAAGGGAAAAATAATGAAAGAAATACAGAAGATTTCTCAGAACTAAAGACACAGCTCAAATTTTCAAAGGGTCTAACAAATGCTTTACAGAAAAAATTTAAAAGGACTATAACTCATCCTCTTCAAATTTTATAAGGATAAAAAGGCATCAACACAAAAAGCTTCCAAAATACAAATCAGGTTACCTACAAAAATACTACTCTATAATACCATCAAATCTCTTATCAGTAAAACATTACTAAAAGGTAATGAAACACAACCTTCAAAATGCTGAAGGAAAATTATTTTAAACCTGATTTTTCACCCAGCCAAGGCAGGTACAGGTGCAAAAATGAAAAAGGACATTTCAAAATGGTGTTGGCAAGCACCCACACACATTCTTTCTGAAAAAGTGACTTCAGGAAATACTCCAGAAAACTGAAAGTAAGTCCAAAACAGAAGACAGACACGAGAGCTAAGAAAGCAAAGAACTTATCCAAGAAGGCAATTAAATAATGTGACACTAGCTAAGCATCATTCTCAGAAAAGTCAGTTTATCTTAGAACTTCCACAAATAGTATGATTAAAAAGCTAGATAACCAAGTGATATGATGAAGAAGGCTCTTCTACCAACAGGGGGAAAATGTGGTCATTGGAAAATCCAGAAAAAAGTGATATGCCATACTAGAAGCCAAACTAAAGTATGGGATGATCTTGAATATCAATAGAGTACAAAAATCCACCTCTTCTCTAAGGATCCCATCGTACTACTTTGTTTAGTAGTAAGTAATATATACATAGTCATAATATAGATTACTGCTTTTTAGAAGCAGCAACTATTATAAGCCTTAAAAATATAAAATCAATGTTACAGTTGACATAAAATGGGAAAGAAATGTGAAATTCAAAGGAAAAGATTGGAAGGGGTATCACTTTTTCTCAACTTATAAAGTGGCAAGTTTAGAGTCAATGTCTAAAAACTTTCTAGAATTAGTAGTGCAAAAGCTAGAAGTTTAACCACAAACACCAAAAAATAAAAAAACAGAAGGGAGAAAATAAGTATTAAAAATTAAAATTTTGTATTTTTCTCAATGAAGATACAGTAGAGGACTTAAGATTCATCAAAAATAAGGTTTAACATATTATATATAAATCTGGGATAATAATCAGCAGAATTAAAAACAAAAAAGTTCTCTCTAAAGCGAGAAACTAGTTGGAAGAGGTAGAGTTACTTTTCATTCTATACCTGTGTACCTCAAATTCTTATGTTTATATGACCATTATTTCCCAAAACACACACACACACACTCATTACAATCGTATTCACTAAACAATACAGGAAAAACACTGAGAATTCACTTTCATTTTTTCTTTATTCTGTACGCCATGCACAACATACCAAACTTCTATTTTAGTATTTCAGACGAGACACAATTAAATAAGACTCAAGAACCACTCCTAATACTTTGATAAAATGCAGTGATAGTCATACCTTAAGAATTGTCAGAACTCATCCACATCCACTATCTCTCTTAACCCTCACAACTATCTGGGAGAGCAGATATTTGAGATTAATAAAATAAAACTTCAAAAGGTTTAAGAGATTTGCCATCCCCCCCACCAAAAAAAGGAAAAAATATATAAATGTAACAGACAAGTTAAAAAATTTTTTAATAATTTTCATATAGCACTGAAATATGAAAATGCTTCCCAAATTTATACTATGGGAATAACATGGGAAAAATTAAACTTTAACAATACAAACAGCCACTCTGGGAAACAGTTTTTAAAAAGTCAAACATATACTTACCATATGACTCTGTAATCTCATTCTTAAGTTAATACTCAAGAAAAATGAAAACACATCACACAAAGACATGTACTCAAATGATCACAGCAGCTTTATTCATAACAGCAAAAGACTAGAAACAACCCACCAACCGGTAAACAGAAAACCTGTGGTCTGTCTAATGGTGATATACTACTCAACAATAAAAAGGAACAAACTAATGATATACAACAACACAGATGGATCTGTAAAGTATTACACTATGTAAAAGTAACCAGACCCAAAGGACTACATATTGTATGATTCTACTTATATGAAGTTCTAGAAAAGCAGAATTACAGTAACAGCAAATCAGCGGTTGCCAGGGTCAAGGACGAGGACTGACCGCACAGGGGAATGAGGGAACTTTCTGGGATAACAGAAATGTTCTACATCATGGCTGTAGCATTTGTTACACTAGTGTATAAATTCAGCAAAATTTATCACTTAAAACAGGTGAAGTTTACTATACGTAAATTAAAACGCAATAAGGCTTATTTTAAAAAAATCTCATTAATATGTAATCATATTTAACTACTGACAACATCTTTTGGGCCTAAATAGTAACTACAATGCTTCAAAGATTAACTATTAATTACAAAATTATTAAGAGGAAACTTTTAACTAGAAAACAGATATACAAGAAGTTAAAGCTCTGAAAATGAAGCCATCTTCATCCTACTGAATTTGGCCATGTGGATAAACAGTAGTTGCCTGGCAACTAGTCTAAACTCTATTCTAGATTTCAAAATAAGCACATTAACCTCATTAGTAGGTGATCTCATGGAGGATAAACTAAGCTTTACATTCAAGAGGCTTTTTTTAGTATTGAAAAGCAATAATAATGCATTTGAATTATTCATCTAAAATAAGAGTGGATAAGAAATAATAAGAGTGGGTCATGAAAAATTAAAATACAAAATTAAACGTACATGGGCAGGCACAATACACATTCCCTTTCCTCATCAGGTCTTTTACTTTAGGACTTTACTTATCTAACTATAAGATTACCGAATCCTTGAGTTTGTGAGAGAATACTACCTCTTTACTACTTTAATCCTTTGCCCTGCCACCACCCAAAAATGGCTTAATATAACTGAGTACTTTTATTTACTTGTCTTCAATACAAGTTAGACATTTTTCTAGACATCTAAAGACATCTCTCTGGATTGTAGAATCTGCGGACAATACAGAAAAATACTACACAAACTTTCTGTAACATACGTGCACACAACATACCAGATAAGCCAAACCTTCTTAATTTGACTATAAATGATCAAAATCAAGTATTACAAAGAATTCCGATATAACAAGCAAACTCCTAACACATGTTAAATATGGTTTCTAGATCTTAGTGGACATAGTATGCCACAGTTTACTTTGTTTCCAACATTAGAAAAAAAGATACTGACTTCCAGGACACAACTAAGTGTTAGCACACTTACCAACCATACTGTTTTCAGTTTTGTTGAACACTTACCCCTCTTCTGAACCCAACCTTCTTTCACAATGGTAACATCGCTCATGATGGCTCCCCTCTGAGCCCCCAACTTGGAGAAATGGTACTTTGTGATACCAGCTTTGGGGTTTGGATTCTCTGCTGCTGCTGCTGCTGCTGCCCTTCCCACTCTCTAGTGATGACTCAGCCTGGAAGGAAGTATTGAAGAAAGAATTTCTTTTTTTTCCATTCTTGCAACTCACATAGCAATAACAAACAACTAATTCTTTGTAAATGTCTTCAACTGACCTGACCTCACATAAAAGTCTAGCTCTTCAAACTGCGGAACCTATTTATTAAGTAGTTTTACAATGAATGCACTTCTCTGGTCTTGTGACAGATTTCAAATGATAGTGAAACTTTTAACCTAAGAGGTTTCAACAAAAAAAAAATCTTAACCACTGTCATATCTACTCAAAGAGTACAGAAAATTGACTTGATGATGGGTGTTTGAGGTGAAAGGGGAAGAAAATGAAAGTGAGACAGACTAAATCTTCACCTATGTTTAGTTTCAAAATCTCAGTAAATTTTGAAATAGTTATGGCAAAGCAATTGTGAAAGTTTTTAATTGCTAGATTTTATGTAAAAAACAATGTGCTAAGAAACCAACACTTAAGTATGCTAACTCTGCCTTGTTCCAAGAAATATCTTAGGTAGATAGATTACAATACATAAAAGATTATAAATAATATAAAATCAATTATTTTATAAAGTAGGTGAATTGAAACACAGGGAATATGAAAGTGGGAAAAAGTATGGAGTATTAAAGACACGTCAAGAACTGCAGCATCAATTATTCTCTGGTAATCTTCACAACAACCCTATGAGGGCACGATTACATTTCGCAGATGGGGAAATTGAGGCTTACAGAGATTAAGCTGATTCCCAGATTTAAAAACAACTAATGAATGGTGGCACCAAGATCTGAACACAATCTGATTCTGAAGCCCACATTCTTTGACTTTTGCAAAGATAAAAAGCCACCAGGATAAAAATCTACATATTTGTGAAAGATGGACCACAAATTTAACATGAAGCTTTTAGGAAGCAATGCAAATAAGGAAATAAAATCTGTTTCATTATTTACAGTATCCATAAATATTTTTTAAAAGAAAAAATGGTGTTCAGAAGAAAATTTTTCCTGGGACAAAAATCTGAAATTTAACCCGTGGATCTTTATAAGAGACCTTGTAGTGTAATAAACAAAAGTCCTCAAAAATATCCTCACATACCTACAGCAGTGAGTTTTACATGCTAGTTCTTGTCTCTCTCAATCTAAAAGGGAAAATGTCAAGATATAATTGAATTAAAGCAGCTCCACAAAAAGGGACCAAGAAACATGATACAGGAACCAAGGTATACATTTTAGATAACCAGAAAAAATGGATGGTGTATAGAATTATACTATTGGATTGGCCAAAAAGTTTGAGTTTTTCTGTAACATCTTAGGGAAAAACCCAAACAAACTTTCTGGTCAACCCAATATTTTCTCAAGTATGACTTTGATAAATAGTGCATAGGAATAAGTTCAAGGTTAGACTTCCTAGCTAGTCCTGAAACGAATTATAGTTCTTTTTCCAATGCACATTAGGTACAGAGCCTAATCATTTAGCAGTCAGGAATTAAGACTACCATTCTCTCAAGAGAGCCTGACAGTTTGTGTGGCTGAATAGAAGACCACCCCTGTCATGTCAGGCTGGACCAAGACTGTCCTCAAAATCATTCCAGTCTAACTACTGCACAGAGTCAAAAGGAATATTAGAATCTTGGTGTATTTTTCCAAAACATGTCTGACAGAATAAAAGGGAAATTCCAGGAAAATAAGAAGAAAAAGAGGGTTAAAAGAAGAAAAAAAAAATTATTTGGTCAAACAAGTTTGGGAAATTCTATAAACCATGTCATTCTCTTGAAACATCACTATTACCATATTAAAGGTATAAAATATATCATGTATTATCTTATTTATCTCAGCAAATCCTAAACTTATTTGAACACACAAGGCTTTTTTTTCCCCTTTAGTAACATTCACTGAAATCCAAGGGAACGTGCTGTGACAGACAGCCATAGGAAATGACCACATAATTCAAGACAAGACAGAGTTCACCATTAAAAACAGGCAAAAAAACAAAAAGGCTTTTGGTAAAGAATCAAAACATCATTTTAATTTGATTTCCATAACTTCCTTAAGAACTCAACACGACCAGCTGGCTACTTAATATGGAGCTAGATAACTGAAAGGGTTAACTCCTTATACAACATAAATAATTACGATTAACCCTTGAACGACATGGGTTTGAACTATGCAGGTCCACTTATATGTAGATTTTTTTCAAAAAATATACTACTTCCATCTTCATTTTACAGATCTTCAAGTTACCCAAGTGTGAAGAAAATTTTGTGTTCAATTAGAGATCACAATATGTGGAATTAAAAGAACTAAGAGTCCTTATTTTATCCAAACTGTCAGCTTCCTGCCCCTGGATGAGTCATTTATCAATTCCTTTGTTTTTGAGGCAGAGATAGCAGTAGGCAGATTTTTGACACTGGGGTTGGGGTGGGGTGCCTCGGGGTGGGGCGCTTCCCCCACCCCAGCACTGGTCAAGGGTCAACTGTATAAGGAAGTTAAATATTAGGGACACTAATGCAAAATGATGTCTTTAGAAGAACTGCACTTACACCTTCTTTGGTCATACTTATAACAAGGGGCATCACATCTATAATCATCCTTGGTTTCTAACTATTAAACTATATACTCTGGGTAAACGAAAATTCGTATCTTAATATCCTTGGGATTGGAAAAGAAAGAGATCTGTGACCAACACTTAGCAATAAACAAACAAATAAAACACATCAATAAACATAAACATTTTCCTATTAGAATAATCTGCATTGTCATACCCTTACATAAAACACTAGAAAAATAAAAGTATTTTCAAAATTGATTCTGTTTTCTTAGGTGTACATTTCATTGTTAGACTCTAAGCTAGAAGGCACCTTCGTTTCACAGCTGAGAAAAAAGAAGTCAAGACAAATGAAGCATCTTGCCCAACATCACACAGCTACTTTATGAGAATCAAGACGACAGAAACAGGCACACACTTTCCACTAGCACAGCCTCATCAGGACAAAAAAATAGACTGAAATACTCAGATCAACCCCAAATTAATGAATTTAGTTTTATAAAGAAATTGCTTCCAAAAACGCGTTTCCTAAATAAAGATGTTTACCAGTGCCTATATATTTAAACTTTTTAACTGTATATTAAATTAATAGGACAAAATTTATCATCTTCAACAGGGCCAGTCAACCCAGGCAATACACACATGGCTTTATCCATACTACATCTTAAAATATTACCACCAAGTTCTACCCAAAATCATAATTTTCAGCTTTAAAACAGCTCCTGGGTCTCTCCTGGCTAAAATGATACATACTTAAAAAACAATTTAAGTCTTTTAAAGGTATATTACTCCAGAATTATGATCAATAATATATAAATAAACACTGTCTTTAATACAGAACCAATGCTATTGACTCTGATGCACTTCACCATATTCTTTGATTTACTTTTCCTGCAGTGGCAACACTCTTGCACCAAGTCGAATACGCTCTCCCACTCAAGTCTTACATGTTATTAAAAACACTAATCTGCTAAATGCTGGGCTGTACTTTAGGTCTGTACTCTGTTTCCTACGGTAGAGTGAACCTCACCTCCTCTTACAGTAACTACTTCTCTAGAAATCTGTTCTATCCAATGAGCTATTGCAACAAAATTTGGCTTATTTTTCTTTTAAACATATTGCATATCTAATTTTTCCCATTCTTATGAAAAATTTCATTCAAAATTTTTGGTAGATTCAATTCAGAATTTACACATATAGTTATACCAGAAGCAATCTCATACAAAATTATCTGAGGTTTTGATAATGATATTTTAAATTCATTCTACAATTTACAAAACATTTTCACATCTTCTATCTCATTCAATAGCATTATTATTTAGTAAAGCAATTTGATGCTNAGCATTGCTTTCTTTTGAAGTTCATGGCTTCTGAGAATGTTTACAAAGGAGATAGTTTTGGTTTGGTTTGGGGTTTTTTTTGTTTGTTTTTTCGCAAAATGGGCTTTTATTTTAACCATACATCATACTCCAGAAAGTTATGAAAGAAGTTTACTTTTTCTGACACCACGTATTGTTGCTTCTAGAACACTTTGAAAAAATCATATTTCACCATGTGACTCTAGCCTTGTTGATGTACCTGCTATTTCTTCCAATGCAAGATTCTTGGTAGTGCTTTTGGGCTCTTTCTGTAGAAGACTTACTGCTTCTGAAGGGCACTTCCTACTGTGCTTTTTCCATTTCCTGACAACACTGGGATGGTAATCATTCTTTTACACTATACCCCTGGTATTTACATAGGGAGTTGTATTTATATATCTGTGTTGACATCTGTTGTGAAAGGCACGTCTTTTGGGATTGTGGACAGGACTATGGAACCTAACCTAATAAGAAAAGAAAGGGCTTTTAAAATCAATTTTCTCCATTTGCAAAGGAAACACTACACTTGACAATTTCAGAATAAAATATGCTTTTTTAAGATGTACAGTCCACCCAAGAGTAAAAGTCCCCAATTGCTGCCTTTCTCCTTTTCCCATATTTCCCAGCACATGGTGAACTGATTAATAAATATACACTCTATCCTTTAGGCTCCTCTGTCCATAAAGTTTTCCAGGCAAAAATACTAGGTTGTCATTTTCTTCTCCAGGGGAGCTTCCTGACTCAGGGATGGAACCTGAGTCTCTCAGTTGCATCTCCCTCCTTGGCAGGCAGATTCTTTACCACTGAGCCACCTGGGAAGCCTCTCTATTCAGCTTATCTGTGTATAAAAAGTATATAATTTATTGCCGTAATTATCAGACCTCTAACAGTCCCTACTGGTAAAGTGATTTCATTAAAAATTTCTTGCTTGAGAGTAACAAAAATAAGTCAGATTTTTATTCTATGATAACCCAAGTCACTTTTTATTTTTAAGAAAATAATCCCTATGACACCAGCATTAAAAAAGAGTATTTTGAAAGCTCTCAAATACTTAACTCTGAGAGTTGTGATATTGTGAATTACCAGATGTCTCTGATCAGCTGCAATTTTATTTCCAATGTTAACATCAACATATTTCTGAGAATCAAATTTGTCTTATGAGCCATGGTGGTGGTTTAGTCGCTAAGTCGTGTCCAACTCTTGCGACCCGGACTGTAGCCTGCCAGCCTCCTCTGTCCATGGGGATTCTCTAGGCAAGAATACTGGAGTGGGTTGCCAGTTCCTTCTCCGGGGGATCTTCCCGACCCAGGAATCAAACCCAGGTCTCCTGCATTGCAGGCAGATTCCTTACCAACTGAGCTATGAGGGAAGCTAGCCATATTGCCTCAAATTTTTTCTCAGTCTCTTCAGATTGGATTAAATCTTAACCGGATTACAATTTACAAGTAAACATTGTATAAACTGCCATGGATTATGTACTCTAAGCTTCATGTATTTGAAAAGTTGTAGTTTTATTTCTTCTGTGTTTTGTTCTTCTACTATGGTAGTTTCATCTGTTTCTGTAATAAAAGCATGTCAGCTTTTATTCAGTTCAGTTCAGTCACTCAGTCGTGTCCGACTCTTTGTGACCCCATGAATTGCAGCATGCCAGGCCTCCCTGTCCATCACCAACTCCCAGATTCACGTCCATCGAGTCAGTGATGCCATCCAGCCATCTCATCCTCTGTCGTCCCCTTCTTCTCCTGCCCCCAATCCCTCCCAGCATCAGAGTCTTTTCCAATGAGTCAACTCTTCCCATGAGGTGGCCAAAGTACTGGAGTTTCAGCTTCAGCATCATTCCTTCCAAAGAAATCCCAGGGCTGATCTTCAGAATGGACTGGTTGGACCTCCTTGCAGTCCAAGGGACTCTCAAGAGTCTTCTCCAACACCACAGTTCAAAAGCATCAACTCTTCAGCGCTCAGCTTTCTTCACAGTCTAACTCTCACATCCATACATGACTACTGGAAAAACTATAGCCTTGACTAGACGGACCTTAGTTAGCAAAGTAATGTCCCTGCTTTTAAATATGCTGTCTAGGTTACTCATAACTTTTCTTCCAAGGAGTAAGAGTCTTTTAATTTCATGGCTGCAGTCACCATCTGCAGTGATTTTGGAGCCCAAAAAATAAAAGACACTGTTTCCACTGTTTCCCCATCTATTTCCCATGAAGTAATGGGACCGGATGCCATGATCTTCGTTTTCTGAATGTTGAGCTTTAAGCCAACTTTTTCACTCTCCTCTTTCACTTTTCATCAAGAGGCTTTTTAGTTCCTCTTCACTTTCTGCCATAAGGGTGGTGTCATCTACATAGCTGAGGTTATTGATATTTCTCCTGGCAATCTTGATTCCAGCTTGTGTTTCTTCCCGTCCAGCGTTTCTCATGATGTACTCTGCATAGAAGTTAAATAAGCAGGGTGACAATATACAGCCTTGACATACTCCTTTTCCTATTCGGAACCAGTCTGTTGTTCTGCTTTTATTATATAAGAATTGATTATAGCACTGTTATTTACTTAAGTAGCATTGTTCTTTCTCTTAGACTGTGCCATCATGAGTTTTGGAGAATCTGCTGATTGTGAGATGATGGTACTCCATATAGAGTGTATTCTAGATTTCTCCTTTTCACTGTCATCACTTTCCAATAATATGGGCAACAGGAGTATGTTTATCCATGAGAATATCCCTCCTAAATTTTAGAGACATACCCTCATTCTTTACTAAGCCAGAAATTCTTAAGACTAACATCTCTCAATACTAGTTATGTATATATCTTAAGAAAAATATTTACTCTTCTTGACTATCAATGAGTAAATTAGATACTGAGAGCTATTTGTTAGTACTTCTACCATTGCTTGTGCTTAGTTGCTCAGTCTTGTCCAACTCTTTGCAATCCCATGGATTGCAGCCTGCCAGGCTCCTCTGTCCATGGGGATTCTCCAGGCAAAAATAGTGGACTGGATTGCCATGCCTTCCTCCAACCACTGCTTGGGAGTAACTTAAACTAGAAGGCACATTTAGAATTACAGGACATCAGGTAACAAAAGTTACTGTTTCTGTGTTTTAATAACAAAGATATCTTGTCTCCAGTATCTAGAATAGAACATGACACACAGTATGCACAAAATATGTTTGATGGACAGATAAATCTGTGTCCTGTGTGTAGTTTATACTGTACTCTTCTCTTGGGATGACTTGTTGGAAAGATCATGAACACACATTGCAGACTTGGAAATCTGAGTTCAAATCCTCTCTCTGCAGAGTTTAGTTCTCAAACAAGTTTCTAAACTGTTCTAAGCCTTAATTTCCTCATTTGTGCAACGATGGTTCCAACTACTTCAACAGCTTATTATGAGAATTCAATGTGATGAAATATTAGATGGCATCTAAAACATAGTGAGTGATCAGCAAGCTAAAATTCCTTTACCATAAACATAAATATATCTGTTAGCACTAACTGGTAAAACAAACAAATGTGAAAATCTGTCCTGTATACAACAGTAGAAATGTATTTCTCATCCATGTAAAGTTCAAAATGGCAGGCAAGCATTTATAAGAATAAAGTTTCTTCCATGTTTGAGTTATGACATGTTCAACACGTAATCATGACATCAAGCTGGCTGAAAGGGGCAAAACATGGAAGATCACTCAAGAGAAGTTTTGTGCATTTCAATTCTATTCACATTCCGCTGGCTAGAACACTCCAAAGCCACCAAACTACAAGGCAACCCATGAAAAGGAGTCTAGCCCATAAAGAAAAAGAAATTGGTTTGATGAACAGCCAGCCAGTCTCTGCCACAGTTGGTTTCTGAAATAACCATGCTAAGTCCTGTAACTAAAGGAATATCCTAGATGATTAATAGAGCAATTTTCAGAAGAGCATAGTCTAAGTCCAGTTATAAGTAGCAGAAGAGTAAGTTACAATAGTTATCAATACTCATTGTCTTTTCTCTTTTTCACAGATACTGTTTTTATAAGGTATGGGGCTAGATTAGTAACACACGAGAATACCCGAGGGTTAAGTATGTCACTAATCTGATGCCACGTGCAAAGGGGATACTTAAAGTTCTCTGGAAATCTCCCCCTTGTTTTATTGGCAGACTTTTTTTCCCTACTATGTTACTAGAGGGTGAATGAAAATTTTTTCATTGATATTATCATGCTCTCTCTTAGACAGCTAAGTCTGTTAGCAACCTAATACTTATATTTAGTATTTCAGAACCCTTGGGTCTGAACACAGAAAGTTTTTTATTTTTTTTTATATGTGTCGTGGTGTGTGTGTGGACTTAGTCACTCAGTCGTGTCTGACTCTCTGTGACCCCATGGATTGTAACCCAAAATGCTCCTCTGTCCATGGTATTTTTCAGGTGGGAATACTGGAGTGGGTTACCATTTCCCCCTTCAGGGATCTTCCTGTCCCAAGGATGGAACCCAAATCTCCTGTGTCTCCTGCATTACAGGAAGATTCTTCACCCACTGAGCCATCAAGAGACCCTGCAGAAAGTTATTGACCACGCATTGACCTAGAATCCAGCTTCTAATTCCAAAGCAAGAGCATACATATTATTATTCGAACTGCAGCTAAATAAAGGTATGCAGTAATGCTAATAATGCCATATTTTAATCCCACAACCTCATTTTAGGATATAATTTTGACTTCCTGAGATGATGTGCCTTTTTAGCTGTTTCAGAACCTGCTTTGAGAGGACTGAACTTTTTAACACAACAGCTAGCAGTGAAATAATGACAGTAAATTTCCAACCTTCACCTAGGTAATCACCTCAACCCCTTCCTCAGTTATCTCATGTAAATACAGTTCTGTTCCAGAAAGTTTCCCCATCTATTTTAAAACACAACTTCTACTAATGAAAATACTTTCTGAGTCAACTGGAAGGATTCAAATCTATACCCACTACAAAGCCTTTCAATTGTTGTATTTGCACTATTTCATTAAATAATCCTAGTTTGCTTTTTTTTATGGTAAGAGGTACTTCAGTATCAGAATTTTTCTATTCACCTTTAGTTCTTAAGTAAAACTATGGTCACTCTCAGTTGCGAATACTTCTCAGTCAAAAATTAGATTTTAATCAAAACCCTGAATTTGATTTAGAATTCAAGCATTTTTTTAGGCTGAAAGCCTGTATGGGAAAAACAGTTCTGCTTCTCTATTTCTCCATCTCGTTTTCCTCTTGCACCCCACAAGGCAGTCTCAGGGTGAAGAACAAAACAGTTCTTATCTAGCTTGTACTGTTGTAATCCAGTTTTGCACTCTCTTGGCCTGACATACATAACCCTCCTACCCACTAGGACTTGCAGGACCCAGTGCAAAACGGAAATGCTTGTGCCACTGTGGAACAAGAATGAAGAATTTTAAAAGAGCAAAGAAGAGCATTAAGCCAAGCACAGTCTGTGTGCACGGGACTACGCAGATCACCGGCCCATGACCTGTTTATGTTTCATGTTGGCTCTCCAGGGGCTCTTTGGAGAGTTGCTTCCGGACTTCTCTAACTGCAACCCCTGCAATGTGGGCAATGCACCTTTTCTTTTAGCTGCCTATTCCTACTCACTCTTCAGCTTCAGTTTCTTCAGCCCTATTGAAGTCTCCCTGTTGGGGTCCTCCCAGCCTCTGTAGAGGTCTTCTAGGCAGGACTCAAGATGGCTCCAGCCCACTCCTTCTCTCCTGTGGTGCTTCATCTGGGCCTTGGGAAATACTCACCTGTTGACCATTCTCTCCCTTGTGGTTCTGCCATAGAAACAGTTGGGCAACCTGATTCCCAGTTTCGACAGGATCCCCTCAATGCAGGGAACGAACATATCCCAAGCTCTACACTTGATCCCACGGAAGCCCATGGCTACCCCTCTGGCATGAGCTGGAGAAGCATTCTCCATCCCTTCCCCACTGGAGATGGTGAGTTCAACCTTCCCCAGTACAGTCCATACACAGATCTCCTCTGTCTCAACTATTTGATATTCTTAAAGTGAACAAGAGCATCTGAGTTATAGAATAGGTTTTGAATTATTTCCTTCTTAATAGTTACCTAACTTGAAATTTCACTTTTTTTTTTTTTTTTTTGCATTTGGGGCTCTCAGTTAAAATTTCAGTTTTAAATGCCTATTAAAAGCATATTCTCTCTGTAGGATAAATATCTGCTGTTTCCTACTTACACGTGTGTTAGCCATTCAGTTGTGTCTGACTCTTTGCGACTGCACAGACTGTAGCCCGCCAGGCTTCTCTGTCCATGGAATTCTCCAGGCAAGAATACTGGAGTGGATTGCCATTCCCTTCTCCAGAGGAACTTCCCAACCCAGGGATTGAACCCTGATCTCCTGCCTAGCAGGCAGATTCTTTACCATTTGAGCTTCAGGGGTGTATAAAAAAATTATCAGCTGTTACCAAAAAAAAAAAATGTATTGAGGTTAATAGGTGTTCAAGGCATGAAAGTGAAAAGTGAAAGTGAAGTCTCTCAGTCATGTCCAACTCCTAGCGACCCCATGGACTGCAGCCCACCAGGCTCCTCCGTCCGTGGGATTCTCCAGGCAAGAGTACTGGAGTGGGGTGCCATTGCCTTCTCCTAAAGAGAAGTTAATGACATTTTAATTGAGCTTTAAAATGAGGTTAGGGATTCCTTGGCAGCCCAGTGGATAGGACTGGACTGCATTTCTTTGCCAAAGGCCCCAGGTTTGATCCCTGGTCAGAAAATTAAGTTCCCACAAGTCACACAGCCTGACTAAAACAATAAAAAATAAGTAAAATAAAATGAGGTCCAGAAATTGACAAGGCAGAAGGAGACATTCCAGGCAGTGAAAGTAACACAAAAGCAAGAGAGGGTACCATGAGGAACTCCAGGGGAAAAAAATGATGCAAGGAAGATTTCAGTGACATGAAAACATTTGAGCTGGGCTTGAAGAATAATCATGAGAAAACGTGAGTCTATCTTTATGTAAGAGCACTGGAGAGGTAGAAGAAAGAAGAATCTCCTGATTAATTTCTGATGTAGAATCATCAGGGCAGAGTGATTAGATGGTGGGCAAGGGATAGCCTAAAAGAGAGGACTGAAGGATGATGTCCAGAATTCTGCCCTCCTGGCCCTGGGATGAGGAGTGTGTGTGTGTGTGTGTGTGTGTGTGTGTGTGTGTGTGTGAGCACGTACACACTATGGTTGTTAGTGCTTATTGTTAAGAGGCAAGATTATGAGAGAGAAAAGAGAAAATGGACCACTTTTGGTATTAAATTTAATGTACACTTTTCAGACTTTCAGTTAGATGTGGTAATAAATACAGTGGCTAACATGATTGTGTTAAGCACTCTGTAGGAATTAGCTAATTTAGTATTAGAGGCATTTGAGAATATGAAAATATGGCGGTCAGACTAGAAGACTTGGTCTGAAGCTATGGGTCTGCATCAGAGCATGGGGTAAATGACAGCAGGCAGCAATGTGATCCTAAAAAGTGAACCTTGGCAAATGCTAATACTTGAGGGCAGGGGAAAAAAAAAACAACAACAGAGGGGGAAAAAAAAAAGCCAAATGAGTAAGGAGAGAAACAGAAGTTGTAAAAGCCAAGGTTGAGAGAGTTTCAACAAGGGGGAGGGAGATGTATTTGCCAGTGGAAATGCTGTCGAGGAGGGGCAAATAAAAGAGAAAATTTGATAAGTCCCTATTGAATTTTACAACTGGGACATCATTGGTTATTTTTATGGAAGCAATTTCATGATATAATGGGAATGATAGCTTCAAAGAGTTAATGAGGAAATGGCCAATTGAGGAAGAGGGGATAGTGGAGTAGTGGAAATAGATACTAATATTTATTGAACCCTTCTATGGGCTGGGCTTCCCTGGTGGCTCAGTGGTAAAGAATCTGCCTGCCAGTGCAGGAGGTGAGGGTTCAGTTCCTGGGTTGGGAAGATCCCCTGGAGAAGGAACTGACAATCCATTCCAGTGCTCTGTGCCTGGAAAATTCCGTGGACAGAGAGGAGCCCAGCGGGCTACAATCCCTGGGGTTGCAAAAGAATCAGACACAACTTAGCAACTAAACAACAACAACAACTGAGAACTAAGTAAGTTCCCCTCTGGCATTTTGCTTAAGTGTAGCAGGACGCTGTTTTGAAATATTCACCTTTGTTTTCTGGGTTATGACTCCCCTAGCTCTTTCTCAACATTTATGAAGCTAGAAGATCATTGCCTCAGGAAAGAGACGGTAGAACAGATTGACAAGGAAAGGCATCCTTTCCTGGCTTTTTAGTTTCTGTGGAGAAGGAAATGGCAACCCACTCCAGTACTCTTGCCTGGAAAATCGAAAATCCCATGGACAGAGGAGCCTGGTAGGCTGCAGTCCATGTCATCGCTAAGAGTCGGACATGACTGAGCGACTTCACTTTCACTTTTCACTTTCATACATTGGAGAAGGAAATGGCAACCCACTCCAGAGTTCTTGCCTGGAGAATCCTGGAGACAGAGGAGCCCGGTGGGCTGCCGTCTATGGGGTTGCACAGAGTCGGACACGACTGAAGCGACTTAGCAGCAGCAGCAGCAGCCTTTCGTTGGAAATGGAAACTCTAGGGCTTTAAACTGCAGGCTTGGGAAACTACACGATGCCTAGAACAAGGCCTCACTCACTCTGTGCCACCTCTAAAATGCTCCTCAGGCTAGCAGGAGGAGATGGGTGGGTTTCTGGGGAAGGGCCAGCCCAAGAGGGAAAATGAGTAAATAACCTGACAGTCTTCAGGACTCCAAAGACAGGAGTTGTGTTTCTTTCCTTGTGAGATTCTAGATGGATGGAAAGGCCAGGGGTCGTCTCATCCCTATGATTAATGTACGCAATCAGTCCCCACAGAGCTTTCAGGTGCGCAGCTTGACTTGGGCAGCAACATAATTCCTGTGTGACCGGGATTTCTGAGGTTTAAGAGGACATACGAGATCCCCACGCTCAACTATGAGGTAGGATTAGCACTGCCGTTCCCACACATCAGCAAATGACACTGAGGGGACTAAGGGATAGCTCAGCCGCAAAGGGCAGTTGAGATAACTGACATCTCAGAGGATGCCAACATGTACAGCCAAGACCAATAGCCCCTTCTCTTCTCGTGAACTGATACCATGGAAGCCAGTCTCCCCAGTGCCTTTCCTCCAGGACTTCTTGACAACCCCAGGCAGAAAGGAAGTTTCTAATTACTCACCCTAATGGAGACCCCAAATTGAACTATAGTTCGTTCTAGAAACCCTTGAATTTGGGAAATTAAATTCACGCCCACCATTTCTATTCTACCATACTCTAATCTTAACCTTCATTACAACTTCGTTAAGTAGGAATTGCCATTCCCACATTACAAGTGATGAAATAAATTCAGAGACAAATGACAAATTTCAAAACAAAATTAAGAAATTTTTCTAGGCTAGCAAGGGGCAGAACCGGGGCTCACACTGAGGTCTGCTTTACACTGAAGCCAATGATCTGTCAGATCATTTCATATTTTTCAAAAAGTTGGACAGAGAAGTGAAATACTAGCTAGAAGGGGATCCAGGGTGATAAGACTTCCTTTTTTGAAGAATGAGAGAAATTAGACAATATAAATGGGAAAAGGAAAAAAGAGCTAATTGAGAGAAAGAGATTGAAAATGAAGGAAAGGGGATTATTGAAGAATGTTTCAAAAGGATATGGGAGGTGAATAAAGATAATAGTACCTACCTTGAATGGAAAGTAGATACTTCTCCAAGATAAGAGTGAATATGGAAAGTATTTGCATGGATAGAAAAAGTTTTGTAGACAGGTGGGGAAATTTTGCTGGCATCAGTGCTCCATGACATGGAGGAGGAAAGGCCAAGTGCAATGCTTGTAGGATGCATGTAGGACGAAAACTGAATCATAACTTTCATTTTAGTGCCTTGAACAGAAGGCGGTATATGTCATGCATTTGATTGAGTTCCTTCAACACTATAGTGGCATCATGCCCAGATCTGCAACCCCTCCTTTGAGGACTGAAGCAGACATTTCTCCAGCTGCTCAGAATGTTGGTCATTGACACTTCTTAATTAAGTCCCCTTCCTAGGAATTGTCCTCTACTGAGAGAGCAGCTTTACCCCAGATCACACTCCCTTCCCAATGACTGTTCCGTCTGGGATGTAAGGGCTAGCCCCTTGCCTCAGTTTAGAACAAGCCTATTGGCCCATCCATATCCCCAGACCTTTCTACTGCTCCGGCAACACACCACTACCCACCCCCTGCCCCCCGCAACACACACACACACACACACACAGACACACACACACACACAGACACACGCGCGCGCGCGGAGGATTAGCTGAAGTCTGCACTGTGATCGCGCTGCGCTTCACTATGCCAAATCCTGCTTCCTTCACACCCCCATAGGAATTCCCCCCAAACTTCCCCCAGGCACTTAACCCATTCTCAGGTCCCTGTGTTTGGGGTGCATGTCTGCTCCCCTTGTGCCAACAGAGAACTAGTCTGCCGATGTGGCCTCTGGTTTTCTGGTTCTGGTGTGAATTATGAGCAAGCTCATTTGTCTGCAGGCTTAAATGCACATTTCTGACTTGTACTAATGTAAAGTTGCTGTTTTCTTCTCCAATACCTACCTTTTGTATGCATTCTTCAATTGGGATCCAAATTCAGAAGGGAAAAAAGGAGTTATTTTACTCTCTGAAACCAGTGGTAAAGAAACATTTGTTTTTTTTTTTTTTTTTTTTNGATCGCGCTGTGCTTCACTATGCCAAATCCTGCTTCCTTCACACCCCCATAGGAATTCCCCCCGAACTTCCCCCAGGCACTTAACCCATTCTCAGGCCCCTGTGTTTGGGGTGCATGTCTGCTCCCCTTGTGCCAACAGAGAACTAGTCTGCCGATGTGGCCTCTGGTTTTCTGGTTCTGGTGTGAATTATGAGCAAGCTCACTTGTCTGCAGGCTTAAATGCACATTTCTGACTTGTACTAATGTAAAGTTGCTGTTTTCTTCTCCAATACCTACCTTTTGTATGCATTCTTCAATTGGGATCCAAATTCAGAAGGGAAAAAAGGAGTTATTTTACTCTCTGAAACCAGTGGTAAAGAAACATTTGTTTTTTTTTTTTTTTTTTTTNCTCTGAAACCAGTGGTAAAGAAACATTTTTTTTTTTTTTAGTGTTCAGGTGGCTTTGCAGGGTAAGAAACAGCAAGAATGACAAAGAATGGGAAAAATAAACATCATGTGGAACATAGGATAGAAAATGTCCATGAACTCCAAACCTGTTTGCAAAGTAGTTCCTACCTAAGAGAAGAAATGACTCACAAAGGATATCTACCCAGGCTCCCAGTCATTAGATTTAAATCATCGTTTTTTATCCTCCAAATTTTGGGCTTAATTTAAAGGTTCATGAAGAACCAAGAATGTTGGCGCTGTTACAAAGTAGAACTGCATCAGCTTTTTGCTAAAATCAGTTTTATCTTTAACTTAATTGCATTCTATTACCAAAAGATAAGTATGCTAAATGGATACACATATCAAAACATCTATTATAGGTTTGCCAAAGTGATGGTAAGGATGGCATTATTTTTATTAATGCCTATTCTAGAATTACTTTAATTTGACCCCATTTTACCCCAAATTACCTTTTGAGATAATTTTTCAGGCTTAGTCCCAAGTTAAGGATGGGTCTGAAACTTTCTCCATAGCAAGAAATTAAATTAGGTAAGATTTTGTTTGTTTTGAGAATGAATAAGATTAGCAAGGGGCATCCTGGGTGGCTCAGCAGTAAAGAATCTGCCTGCAATGCAGGAGACATGGGTTTGATCCCTAGGTGGGAAAGATCCCCTCGAGGAGGGCATGGCCACCCACTTCAGTATTCTTGCCAGAAAAATCCAAGATTAACAAACCTTTACATTTTAGACTGTTTCAGGGGTCATATGTGATAGATTTTGTATTTGATATAATTGTACTTTTGATATTCGTTTTTGTTACTCTACAAACTAACCAGGAGTAACAAGGTTTTCAGAAAAGTATGTATTTGGCTTTTCTTCTCTGTTTGGGTCAATGTTAGGATTTCTAAGGTAACTTTAATAATGGAGTTAGTCATTGATGAAGTGAATCCACAAGCTGTTTGTTGCTTGCCAGTTGTATTGCTTATCAATAATGCTATTACCAGTTTCCTCTAAAGCATGATGATTTTTTACCAAAATGGAAGCTATGCAGTTGTAATTTTTCACCCTTTATAATAGGATTGTGGAGTGCGGGAAATGGAGCAGAGAGGTCTTCAGCTTTTCTGTCTTACTGTAATATTCCTTCACCTATAAGGTGAAGAATGTGTAAGAAAACAGAATGGCTCTGCTCTCAGAGGTGATGATGGGTTTGCTCTGAGCTATTGACACTCATACCTGGGCCTCTCGTGATCAATGACACACAATTTGGAGACGGCTGACTGGGGTTAATGGTGCAATCTGTGGCTTTGGAACAGAGTTCTTCTCTATGTGAAACTAATTGGCCCATATGGGGATTAAACTGGTAACAGTGTCCTCATTTGTCAACCCATCTATTCAGCATTTGAATCTGGTTACATCTGAGTACTTTCCCCAGTTCAACCAATGTGTTTTCAAATGATGATATAACCTCAGAAATAGGAAGAGGTAATTGCTTAAAATATACAAGCTACTTATCAACCCAAATCACCATAAGAAAGTCATTAAAAATTAAATAATTATCCTATTGCCAATTATTCTTAATTGAATATCCCAAGCTGTGGGAAACAGAACAGGAGGTAAGTCTGCTTCTCATTAAGTACCTTATGTGTGTGTGTTCAGTCGCTCAGTCGTCCAACTCTTTGCAACCCCATGAGCTATAGCTAGCCAGTGTCCTCTTTCCATGGGACTTTCCAGACAAGAATTCTGGAGTGGGTAAGCCATTCCTTTCTCCAAGGGATCTTTCCAATCCAGGGATTGAACCTGAATCTCCTGCATTGCAGGTGGATTCTTTACCATCTGAGCCACCAAGGAAGCCACACTTTTCACATAAAAACAGGTCTCAGGTTGTCGAATTATGCTATAAGCACAGTGGAAATAAAAAAGTTAAACTTGTAAAAAAAATTAGAGTAAATGTTTATTACTAGGGGTTAGAGGATGGGGGGATAAGATAAATATTATTTAAGGGTACAAACTTGCAGAAAAGTCCTAAAGATCTAGTGCACAGTATAATGAATATAGACAACAATATTGTACTATCTTTATGTAATGTGGTAAATATTACTACAAGGGTGAACATATTACAGCATATAAATGTATCAAAGTAACACATTATATGCCTTAAATACACACAGTGTAATAAGTCAAGTTTATAAAATTTAAAAAACATAAAAGGGAAAAAAACATAAGAAGTTTAAAAAAAAAGGTTACATAGGAGGCCCAGAGTGGGTGGATAACAATGAGCCAGGGTGTCAAAGTGACCACATTTACATGCAATAGCAAAGCATTTCTAACCCTCAGTTAGTAGTTATCTTTTCCTGCCAAAAAAGATTTTTAAAATAAGTGAACTTTAAACAGTTACAAAAATAGCAAGCCTTTCCCACAGAGAGTCATAAAGACCCAAACCTAAGCAAGTAACAGAGCAATGCTGTCCAACAAGAGTGTGAGAAATAGAAGAGCATTCTCAGAACTTTGACAAAGAGAGAAGAGTTATGTGGATTGTACTTAAAAACTAACTTAGTTTAGCACTATTGACTAAGAGTTTTCTCTGGCTCCTTAGTGAGGAGAAATCCAAATTTAACCTCAAAACTCTAACCTCTATATTGGATAGGCCAAAAGGTTCCTTCAGTTTTTAAGTAAAATAAAAGACACATTTTTCACCAAGAACTTTACTGAACAATGTGTTCGCTGTTTTGTTCCACTACCTTCTGCCATTTTTCAGGCAACTTCATAATTCCGTCTTCTCAAAACTTTTTATCTTTTTGAGCAAAGAACTGTTCCAGGTGCCTTTTACAGTCTTTGAGGGAACTGAAATTTTTTCCATTAAAATAATATTGTAAAGACTGAAATAAATGGAAATCAAAAGGTGCAATGTCTGGTGAGTATAGCAGATGAATCAGAACCTTCCAGCCAAGCTGTAACAGTTTTTGCCTGGTCATCAAAGAAATATGCATCTGGTGGTATACTGATGGAAGATTATGCATTTTCTTTTGAGTAATTCTGGATGATTTTCATCAAGTGCTGCCTTCAGTTGGGCTCACTGGGAGCAGTACTTGTTGGAATTAATTATCTGGTTTTCCAGAAGAAGGTCATAATAGAGGACTCCCTTCCAATCCCACCATAAACACAACATCATCACCTTCTTTGGATGAAGATTGGCCTTTGGTGTGGTTGGTGGGGCTTCTTTTAGCTTGTCCCACGATCTCTTGCATTCCATGTTATTGTACAGTATCCACTTTTCATCTCCCATCACAATTTGTTTTTTAAAAAGGGAACATTTTTGTTATGTTTAAGTTGAGAATCACATGCAGAAGTATGATCAGAAAAAGAAGATTTTTCCCACTTAATTTATGTGCAACCTAAACATCCAAGCAATTGACATAACCAAGCTGGTGCAAATGATTTTCAAAGCTTAATTTGGATATTTAGAGTATGTTGGCTATCTCCCACATTGATTTTTTGCAATTAATATCTCGATTTGATAGCTATCAACTTCAACTGGGTCTACCAGACCGTTGACCGTGGATTCAGCAAGAAATCTCCAGCACAAAACTTCACAAACCACTTTGAACACCTTTGGTCCAACACAGCAACTACACTGCACAAAACCTTTTTTGCATTTCAGTTGTAATTTTTTTACCTTTCTTGAAATAATAAAGCATACCATGCCAAAAATATTGCTTTTTTCTTCCTTCTTCTATATTAAAATGTCTACACAAAAATTCACCAATTTTGACAAGTGTTTTTTTTTTAAGCACTCTTTTATGACAGTTGTCACAATACAATTGTTTTGAATGAATTTAAAGGCAACTGGACGCTACTAGAGCCAGCTTATGGAAAACACCAAACAAACTTTTTTGCCAACCCAATATTTATAGGACTATTTAAATCTGCTTAAGTCAACATTTGAATCTATTACTGTTTTCAAAACTTCTTACCTAAAAAGACTGCTGAGATAAATGTACACATAGGATATACGCAGCCTTGTTACAGGGCTTCCCCGGCAGTAAAGAATTCACCTGCAGTGCAGGAGATGCAGGAGTCTTGGGTTTGATCTCTGGGTCAGGAAGATTCCTTGGAGGAGGACATGTCAACCCACTCTAGTATCCATGGGGTCGCAAAGAGTCAGAGGCAAATAAGCAGCAGCAGCAACCTTGGTATACCAATCAAAATTTTAATTCCAAGAGGAGACAAAGTCAGCTCAGTGCTTTGCTCAGAAAAGAATGTATTTTTTTAATAGTCAGTGTACAACATACTATATTTTCATGAGAAGTAGAGAAAGAGAGAGATTGAACTAATATGTGCAAAATGAAGAGTATTCATGACACTTTCTTTTTCATCATGTATTAATTTAATTTTTAAAATTGCGAAACACTATTTTTGCAGAAGGTACTTAAAGCATGTGTATAGATTGCCAGTGATTCTAAAGCAAACACTTATGTAACTACCATCCAGGCCCAGTAAGAGAACATGAGCAGAAACCTTGAATCCAGTGTGTGCGTCCCCAACTGGAGCCTCCTCCCTCAAAAGTAAACACTATCCTGTCTTTCTGAGTAATCATTTCCTTGGTTTTCATTATTTCCTCCAATTTGTCAGTCCACAACTAAGATTATTTTGTTTGAGTTTCTCCTTGTTCTCAGTATTGTGTGTTTAAAATCCATACATATTGTTGTGAGTAGCTGTATTTTTCATTGTTATAGATTCCACTGTGTGAATATATCATGACTTTTTAAGGAGTTTTTTTCATCTAAACTTTCCAAATTTAATGACATGAGGTTTTTAAAGACAATACCTTCTTACTTTCTTTTTAATGTCTGAAGAATCTCTAATGTCACCTTTTTCATTTCTGTTTTTTTTTTTCCTTTCTGTTTCCCTCTCTCTTGATTGATTCTCACCAGAAGTTTGTCAATTTTACCAAAATTTTAAATTCATTAGTTGCTGCTCTTTTTCTAATTTTCTATCTCCTAGTATTTTGCAAGTTTTATTTCGTGGTTCTTGTTCTAACTTTTTGAGATACACGATGAACTAATTCATCTCCAGCCTTACTTTTTTTCTAATTATGTGTATAAGGCTATACATTTTTCTCTAAAGACTTCTTTAGTGGTATATCGTATT
>SJYQ01001047.1:0-12595 GCA_006410935.1 Redunca redunca
TATATATGGAATTTAGAAAGATAGGGATGATGACCCTGTATGCGAGACAACAAAAGTGACTCAGATCTATACAGTGAACTGTTGGACTCTGGGCGAAAGAGGGAGGGAGAGGGTGGGATGAGATGGGAGAATGGCATTGAAACAAGAAAATAGCATTTAAATGTGTATGGTGCCATATGTAAAAAATAGATGACCAGTGTGAGGTTTTATAACACGGGTGCTATAGCATACCCATGTCACAGCTTCTGAACTTGCAACCTAATGCATGCATCAGCCACTAATGAGCCTGCATTCTAGTGCACATCATGCATGTCTGAGCTTGCAGCCTTGGAGCCCTCATTTTACCCCTTTTGACCCCACGATCCAGCGAAGCATATGGTAACTGTTGAATTTGCACTTTAGGGGAGGCATCACAAACTTATTAAGCCCATATTCTAGTGCAAACATGCTGCATCTTGAACCTGAACTCTGGAGCAGGCATCTTGCAACTGATAATACTGTTTATCATCATCTAGTGTTTCACTGTCATGATATGCCTCCATTGCTTCTTCATCTCCTCTGGTCATCACTCTGTGTCATTTATCACCATCCAGTGTTTATTTCAGTCCTGTAACCTGTTTCGAGTGCTTGTTTAACCCACTCCAGGTCAAACATATCTAGTATTTAGTACTGCGACAGGTTAAGTGTTTATTCATCCTCCTCTGGTTAAACATACACAGTAGTTTACCACCCTTAGTGTTTAAGTTCTGTAACATGCTTCTATCCATTCCAGGTCTAACACACTCAGTAGATTATCATCATCCAATGATTCAACTGTGGACCATTCCACAAGTCTTCTTCATGCACCCAATGTCAAACATACCCAGTAGCTTATCACCATCCCATGTTTCACTGCAGTGACATGATTCAAATGTTTCTTCATTTTCTCCAGGTAAAGCACACTCAATGATTTGTCACCAATGTTTCACCTGTGACATGATTCTTCTTAATTTATTTAGTTGGCTACATTTGTTCTTAGTTGAGACAAGCCAACTCTAACCATAGTATGTAGTCTCTGGAGTGTGAAAATGTCAGTATTTGCAGCTGTGCAGGTTTAGTTATTCTGTAGCATATGGGATATTAGTTTCCCAATAAGAGATTGAACCTTCATCCCCTACATCACAAGGTAGATGCTTAGCCACTGGAGCACCAGGAAAGGCCCTGTGACATGCTTTAAGTGCTTGCTCTTAAACACTATATTAAAACAAACAAACAAAACATCGTTTGATGGGAATATATCAGCAACCAGGGAAGCAAAGATTTGACGTGCTTCAAGAACGTCTTCATCCACTCTGGCTAAATGCAACCAGGTGTTTATCACCATGCAGTGCCATTCTATGTGCTTCTTCATCAATTACTCATTGAACACATCCAATTATCACCATCTACTGTTTCAGTGCAGTGACACCTTAAGTTATTATTCACGCACCCTGGGTCAAACACATCCAGTTGTACATCTCCATCCAGTGTTTCACTGCTTTGACATACGTTAAGTGTTTCTTCATTCACCCCAGGTCAAATATACTAAGTAGCTTATCATTATCCACACTACAGAGAGGAGGTTCAACCACATTTTTGTCCACCCCAGCTAAAAGAAACTCAGCAGTTTATTACTTCCTGCTTTTCTCTGCTGTCACAAGTTCAAGTGCATCTTTATCTTTATCACCATCCAGCATTTCCAAGCTGTGACACAAACTGCTTTATCATCCAGACTGCAAAAATACATCCAGTAGTTTATCAAAGTCAGCATTCCAGTGCTGTGACATGATTCAAGTGCCTACTCGTCCACTCTCCGGAAAAACACAATCTGTAGTTTGTTACCATGCAGTGCTCAGTGCCTTGACATGTGACATACTTCAAATGCTTCTTTGTCCACCTGGTGTCAAATACTCAAAAGTTTATCAGCATCTATATTTCAGTATCGTGAATCACTGCATATGCTTCTTTGTGAGCCCTGGCCCATCACTTCTAGGAGTTTACCATCCTTCAGTGTTTCAGTGCTGTGATATTCTTCATATGCTTCATCCTCTCCTGTAAAACATACTCATTAGTGTATCGACATCCAATATTCAGTACAGTGATATGCTTCAAGTGCTTAATAGTCCACATCAGTCGAATGTTCCCAGCATTTTATCATTAGCCAAGGTTTCAGGGCTGTAACTTGTGTCATATATTAGGTGTTTGTTTGATCCCCAGAGGTGAAACTCAACAAGTGTTTTATCACCATTCAGTCTGTCAGTGCTGTGACATACTACAGTGCTTCCTTATCTACTCTGGGTAAATACACACATCCATTCTTTCAGTGCTGATTAATGCACAAGTGCTTCCTCAGCTATCCTATTTCAAATACATGCAGCAGTTTATCATAATCCAGTGTTTAAGTGCTGTGACACACTTCAGGTGCTTCTTTATTTACCCCTGATTGATAGTTTACAGTCACACAGTCATGTCCAGCTCTATCCCATGAACTACAGCACACCAGCCTTCCCCGTCCTTCACTATCTCCTGAAATTTGCTCAGATTCATGCCCATTGAGACAGTTATGCCAGCAGTCAACCATTTTATTCTGTCACACCCATCCCCACCTGCTTACAAACTTACCCAGCATTAGGATATTTTTATTTATTTATTTATTATTTATTATTTTTATTTTCACTTTATTTTTCTTTACAATACTGTATTGGTTTTGCCATACATTGACATGAATCAGCCACGGGTGTACATGAGTTCCTAATGATTTGGCTCTTTGCATCAGGTGGCCAAAGTATTGTAATTTCAGCATCAGTCCTTTCAATGAGTAGTCAGTGTTGATTTCATTTAGGACTGATTGGTTTGATCTCTTTGCAGTTAACAGTCTTCTCCAACACCACAATTCTAAAATATCAATTATTTGGCATTCAACATTCTTTATGGTTCAGATCTGAAATCCATGCATGACTACTGGGAAAAATCATACCTTGACTTTTGCCAGCGAAGTGATGTCTCTGCTTTCATATGCTCTCTAGGTTTGTCATAGCTTTTCCTCCAAGAAGTAAGTGTCTTTTAACTTCACAGTTGCATGATTTTGGAACTCATGAAAATAAAAATCTGTCGCAGTTTCCATTGTGTCCAGATTTATTTGCTATCAAGGGATGGGACTGGATCACATTATCTTAATTTATTGAATGTTGAGGTTTAGGTCAACTTTTTTAATCTCCACTTTCATCTCAGCAAAGAGCTCTAATTCCTCATCTGCTTTCTGTCATCTGCATGTCTGAGGTTATTGATATTTTTCTCAGCAATTTTGATTCCAATTTGTGCTTCATCCAGTCTGACATTTTGCATGATGTACTCTGCAAGTAAGTTAAATAAGTGGGATGACAACAAGACAGCCTTGACATACTCTTTTGCCAATTCTGAACAAGTCCATTGTTCCTGCCTGATTCTGTTACTTCTTGACCTGCATACAGGTTTCCCAGGAGCCAGGTAATGTGGTCTAATATGCCCATCTCTTTAAGAATTTTCCACAGTTTATGTGACCCATACAGTCAAAGGCTTTAGCATAGTGGATGAAACAGAAGTAATCATTTTCTGGAATTCCCTGCTTTTTCTATGATCCAATGAATGTTGGCAATTTTATCTCTGGTTCCTCTGCCTTTCCTAATTCAATTTGTATATTTGAAAGTTCTCAGTTCATATATTGTTGAAACCTAGATTGAGGAATTTTGATCATTACCTTACCAGCATATGAAATGAGCACGACTGTGCAAAAGTTTGAGCATTCCTTCACAATGCCCCTCTTTGGGATCAGAGTGAAACTGACTTTTTCCTGTCCTGTGGTCATTGATGATTTTTTCCAAATTTCCTGGCACATTAAATGCAGCATTTTAACAGCATTATCTTTTAAAATTTGAAATAGCTGAGCTTCAATTCTGTCACTTTAACTAGCATTGTTTGTGGTAATTCTTCCTAAGATCCACTTGACTTCACACCCCAGGTTGTCTGCTTGATGTGAGTGATCACACCATATGGTTATCTAGGTGATTAAGTGAAAAAGGTGATTGCACCCCACTCCAGTACTCTTGCCTGGAAAATCCCATGGATGGAGGAGCCTGGTAGGGTGCAGTCCATGGGGTTGTGAAGAGCTGGACACGACTGAAGAGACTTAACAGCAGCAACAGCAGCAGTAGCAGCAGATGATTAAGACCTTTCTTTGGTACAGCTCTTCTCTTATACTCTTGCCAACACTTCATCACTTTTTCTACTTCCGCTAGGTTCNAGGTTCATACCACTTCTGTTCTTGAATGTGCCCATGTTTGCATGAAATATTCCCTTGGAGTCTGTAAGTTTCTTGGCAAAATTTCTATCTTTCCTATTCTATTGTTCCCTCTATGTTTTATTGGACTTAAACACACACATATTATACCCCCATCCAGTGTTTAAGTTTAGATATGCTTCAAGTGTTTTTTAATCCACTCCAGAAGAAATTAATGTGGTAGTTTATCACCATCCTTTTTTTTTTTTTTTATTGTGACATGTTTTGAGCCTCCTCCATTCCCTCCAGGTAAAACACACCCTATAAATTATCATCATTCATTGATGCTGTGCTATTACAGGCTTGAAGTATCCCTTTGTCTAATTTAGTCAAACATTCCCTGTCATTTACCTCTATCCAGTGTTCCAGTACTGTGGCATGCCTCATGTACTTCTTTATCCTCTCCAAATAAAATATGGTCAATAGCTTCTCACAATAACTGTTTCAGTTCTGTGATGAGTTTCAAGTCTTTCTTTATTCCATTCTAGATAAAACGCATTCAGAAGTTTACTATGGTCCCATGTTTTACTTCATGCTTCCAGTTTTTCTTCATTCAACATGTGTCAAATACACCTCATAGTTTATCACCATCTAGTGTTTCAATGTTGTTTCCTGCTCAACTGCTTCTTCATTCTCTGCAGAAAAAACACAACCAATAATTTATCACAATACAGTGTTTTAATTCTGGTATATGTTTCAAAAGATGCTTTGTCCACCCAAGGTTGAGCACACTCTTAATTTATCACCATCCATTGATTCAGTGCTATTACATACTTTCATTGATTTTTCAACTACCACAGATAATCATACACAATGATTTAGTTTCAGTATTGTGACATGCTCCATGTGCTTCTTTCCCTATACAAGATCAAACACAGATCATCTGAAGGGTGAACATATAGTGTTTTAGTCATGAAACCCACTTCAAGTGGTTCTTCATTTACTCCACAACAAAGACACCATATAGGTTATTGACATTCATTGTTTCAGTGCTGTGACACATTTCAATGGCTGCTTCAGTAACTCCTAGTCAAACACATTCAGTATTTTACCATTATCTTGGGTCTCAGATCTGTGACATGCTACAAGTGCTCCTGAAACTACTCAAGGTCAAATGCACTCTGTAGCTTTGTTATTGCTGGTTGTTATTTGTTGTTCAATCACTCAGTCATCTCCAACTCTTCATAATCCCATGGAATGCAGCATATCATGCATTCTTGTCCTTCATCATCTCCCGGAGTTTGTTCAAACTCAAATTCATTGGGTCAATGATGCCATCCAAGAATCTGGTCCTCTATCATCCCCTTCTGTTGCTCCAATCTTTTCCAGCATCAGAGTTTTTCCAAAAAGTTGGCTCTTCACATCAGATAGCCATAATATTGGAGCTTCTGCCTCAGCATTAGGGCCTCCGGTGGATTTTCAGGACTGATTTCCTTTAGGGTTGACTGGATTGATTTCCTTGCAGCCCATGGGACTCACAGAGTCTTCTCCAAGATTGCGGTTCCAAAGTTATCAATTCCTTAATGTTCAGCCTCCTTTATTGTCTAATTTACATAGGCACATGACTACTGAAAAAAAACACAAACATAGCTCTGACTATGTAGACCCTTGTTGGCAAAAAATGCCTCTGCTCTTTAACATGTAGTCTACATTTTTCACAGCCTTTTTTTTCCAAGAAACAAGTGTCATTTAATTTCAAAGATGCAGTCATCATCTGCCATGATTTTGGAGTGCAAGTAAAGAGATGTCTGTCACTGTTTCCATTGTTTTCCCATCTATTTGCCATGAAATGATAGGACCAGATGCCATGAATGTTGAGTCTTCAGCCAGTTTTTTCACTCTCCTCTTTCACTTGCATCAAGAGGCTCTTTAGTTATTCTTTGCTTTATGCCATATGGGTAGTGTCATCTGCCTATCTGAGGTTATTGATATTTATATTTTATTTTAATTTCAGCTTGTATTTCCTCCAGCCCAGCATTTTCCAAAATGTGCTCCTCATATAAGTTAACTCAACAGGGNGGGTGACAGTATAGTGATTTTTTTTTTTTTAACTAAATTTCAAATCATCTGTTCTTCTGTATCTGGTTCTCATTGTTGTTTCTTGACCTGGATACAGGTCTCTCAGGAGGCAGGTAGGTAGTATGGTATTTCCATGTCTTTAAGAATTTTCTGCAGTTTGTTGTGATCCACACAGTGGGTTTTTATCATAGGCAATGAAGCAGAATAGATTTCCTTTTTTTAGAATTCTGTTGCTTTTCCCATGATCCAATGGATGTTGCCAATTTGACCTCTGGTTTCTGTCTTTGCTAAGTCCAGTTTGAACATCTGCAATTTCTAGGTTACTGCACTGTTGAAGTATAGCCTGGAGAATTTTGAGCATGGCTTTGTTCTATTCACTTCAGTTGCTCAGTTGTGTCTGACTTTTTGTGACCCCATGAAGTGTAGCATGTCAGGCCTCCCTGTCTCTAACCAACTCCTGGAATTTACTGAAATTCATGTCCTTTTAATCAGCGATGCCATCCATCCATCTCGTCCTCTGTCTGCCCCTTCTCCTCCTGCTTTCAATCTTTCCCAACATCAGGGTCTTTTCAAAGGAGTCAGTTCTTCACATCAGGTGGCCAAATTATTGGAGTTTCAGCTTTAACATCAGTCCTACCAAACAATATTCAGAATTGCTCTCCTTTAGGATGAACTGGTTGGATCTCCTTGTAGTCCAAGGGACTCTCAAGAATCTCCTCCAACACCACAGTTCAAAAGCATCAATTCTTTCGTGCTCAGCTTTTTTTTTTTATAATTCAACTGTCACATCCATATATGCCTACTGGAAAAGTCATAGTCTTAACTAGATGGAGCTTTGTTGGCACATTAACACCTCTGATTTTTAATATGCTGTCTAAGTTGTTCTTAAATTGTCTTCCAAGGAGTTAGTGTGTGAAATAAGGGCACTTGTGTGGATACTTTGAACATCCTTTTGCATTGTCATTCTTTGGATTTCACATGAAAAAATTACTTTCCCCAGTCCTGCAGCCACTGCTGAATTTTCCAAGTTTTCTGGCATACTGAGTGGAGCTCTTCAACAATATCATCTTTCAGAATGTGAAATAGCTTAGCTGGTGTTCCACCACCTCCACTATCATTGTTGGTAGTGATGCTAACAGGCATATTCTTACCACCACTCCTTAATATCTTCCACTTCTTTTAGGTTCATTCATTTTCTGTCCTTTATTGTGACCATAGGTGCATGAAATACTCCCTTGATAACTCTTATTTTCCTGAAGAGACCTCTAGTCTTTCCCAGTCTATCATTCCCACTTAGTAGTTTAGCAACATTTATTGTTTCATCGATGTGACATGCTTCCAGTGTTTCTTCTTCCACTTGAATTCCGACACTCTCAGTAGTGTATCACAATCCTATGTTTCAGTGCTGGGACCTGCTTTATCTGCTTTTTCTCAACTCCAGATCAAATACATTTAGTACTTTATTACCATAGATTATTCAGTGCATTAACATGTGACATTTTCCAGTGTTTCCTTGTCACCTGGGACTAATCAGCCAGTGATTAGTGCCATCCTCTATTTTAGTGCTCTTATACAGTTCAAGTGCTTCCTTTTTTGAAGATAAAACACACTCACTGTGCAGTGTATTAGTGCAGAGACATGCTTGAGGAGCTTCTTCATCCACCCAGTCAAACACTCCCAGGAGTTTTTCACCACCAGTGTTCAAGTTGTGTGACATGCTTCAAGTGTTTCTTTGTGTACACTGGGTCAAACACATCCAGTAGTTTGTCATTATCCAATGTTTCAATTATGCAACCTGCTTCTGGATTTCTTCATTCCCTCAAGTCATCACAACAAGTAGTTTATCACTATCAGTGTTTCAGTGTTACAGCATACTTCCAGAGCTTCCTTTTTCTCCCTGAGTCAAACATACCAAGTAGTTTGCCCCCGTCCACTTTTGAGTTCTGTGAATTGGATCCTATGCTTCTTGTCCACCCTAAATCAAGCACACTCAATAGTTTGTCACCATCCATTGTTTCATGTTGGTGACAAGTTTCAGATACTTCCTCATGCACTTTGAGTCATACACACTCTGTTGTTTATCACCTCCTGTTTCAGTTTTTTTAGCATGCTTCAAGTGCTTCTTGTCCATCCTAGGTCACACACACCAGTAGTTTAGCAATATCCAATGTTTCAGTACTGTAACATATTTCAAGAATTTTGTCATACACCACTGTTCAGAAGTACCCAATAGTTTATCAGCATCCCATGCCTCAGTTTGAGGGCTTGCCTCAAGTGCTTCTTCACAACCCTAGACAAAACACACCCAGTAGATTATCATCATCCATTATTTCAGTCCTGTGGTATGATCCATGGGTTTCTTCACCCTCTCTAGGTAAAACACATGCAGTAGCTTATCATCATTTAGTGCTTCCATTTTATGGCATGCTTCCAGGACTTTTCCATCCTCAGCAGGTCAAACACACTCAGCAGTTAACACCATCCAATGTTTCACTGTGTGACATTCCTCAAGCCGTCCTCATTTTCCCAAGTCAAACTCATCCATAACATTCACCACCTACTGTTTCAATGCCAAAATGCACTTCAATTGTGGATTCATTCTCCCCATTTAAAGACATTCACTAGTTTATCACCATACAGTGTTGAAGTTCAGTGACGTGCCTCAAGTGCTTCTCCATCCATTCAATGTCAAACTCAGCTGGTAATTATTGACGATTCACAGTTTGATTGTGTGACAAGCTTCAAGGGCTTCTCTATTCACACAGGTCAAACATGCCCAAGATTATTAAAAAAAAAAAGAGAGAGAGAGAGAGAGAGAAAGAAAATAAATCACTTTTTAAGGGGTGTTCAGTTCAGTTTAGTTGCTATCCATGTCCAACTCTTTGTTATCCCATGAACCACAGCAAGCCAAGACTCCCTGTCCATAACCTATTCCCATGGGTAACCCAAGCCCATGTCCATTGAGTTGGTGATACCATCCATCCATCTCATCTGCTCACGTCGCCTTCTCCTCCTGCCCTCAATCTTTCCTAGCATCAGGATGTTTTCAAATGAGTCAGCTCTTCACATCAGGTGGCCAAATTATTGGAGTTTCAGCTTCAAGGTCAGTCTTTCCAATGAACACTAAGGACTGATTTCCTTTAGGATGGACTGGTTGGATCTCCTAGCAGTCCAAGGGACTCTCAAGAATCTTCTCAAACACCACAGTTCAAAAGAATCGATTCTTCAGTGCTCAGCCTTCCTTATAGTCTAACACATAATCCATACATGACCACTGGAAAAACCATAGCCTTGACTAGATAGACCTTTGTTGACAAAGTCTCTGTTTTTAAATATGATTATTAATAATCATATAATCAATAATTAGTAATCTAGGTTTGACACAACTTTCCTTCTAAGGAGTAAGCATCTTTTAATTTCATGGCTGCAGTCAGCATCTGCAGTGATTTTGGAGCGAGAAATATAAAGTCATCTTCTTTTCCCACTGTTTTCCGTCTATTTTCTATGAAGGGATGGCATCAGATGCCATGATCTCCGTTTTTTGAATGTTGAGCATTAAGCCAACTTCTTCACTCTCCCGTTTCACTTTCATCAGAGGCTCTTTAGTTCATCACTTTCTGCCATAAGGGTGGTGTCAACTGCAGATTTCACATTATTGATATTTCTCCATCAATCTTGTTTCCACCTGGTAATTCCTCCAGCCCAGCGTTTCTCCTTATGTAGTCTGTGTAGAAGTCAAATAAGCAGGGTTACAGTTACACAGTCTTGAAGTACTACTTTTCTTATCTGAAACCAGTCTGTTGTTCTATTTCCACTTTTAACTGTTGCTTCCTGACATGCATACAGTTTTATCAAGAGGAAGGTCAGGTGGTCTGGTATTCCCATCACTTTCAGAATTTCCCAGCTTTTGCTGTAATCCACACAGTCAGTCTCAATAAAACAGAAGTAAATCTTCTTCTGGAACTCTCCTGGTTTTTCAGTGATCCAGCAGATGTTGGCAATTTGACCTTGGTTCCTCTGCCTTTTCGAAAACCAGCTTGAATATCTGGAAGTTCATGTTCGATGTATTGCTGAAGCATGGCTTGGAGAATTTTGAGCATTAATTTAGTAGCATGTGAGATGAATGCAACTGTTCAGTAGTTGGGGAAATCTTTGGCATCGCCTTTCTTTGGGATTGGAGTGACAACTGGCCTTTTCCAGTCCTGTGGCCAGCGCTGAATATTTCAAATTTGGTAGCATGTTGAGTGCAGTCCTTTCATAGCATCATCTTTCGAGATTTGAAATAGCTCAACTGGAATTCGATCACTTCCACTAGCTTCCTTTGTAGTGATGCTTCCTAAGGCCCACTTGAGTTCACATACCAGGATGTCTGGCTCTAGGTGATTATCTGGGTCATGAATATCTTTTTTGTACAGTTCTTCTGTATATTTTTGCCACATCTTCTTAATATCTTCTTCTTCTGTTAGGCCTATACCATTTATGTCCTTTACTGAGCCCATCTTTGCATGAAATGTTCACTTTAATTTTTTTAGGAGCTCTCTAGTCTTTCCCATTCTATTGTTTTCCTCTATTTATTTGCTTCATGGGTGTGGCACAATTCAAATGCTTCTCTTCCCACTCTGGTCAGTCATAGCCAATATTTTGTATCAACCAGTGTCTAGTGCTGTGACATATGACCAATTTCAATTCTTCATTAATGAAGTGAGCAAAAAAAAAACAGAAAGAAAGAAAATAATCCACGAGTTTATCAACACACAGTGTGTCATGGCTGGTACTGGATTCGAGTATTCCTTCACCCACTCAAGATTAACATAGTCATTTATCACCATCCATTTTTTTAGTACACTGACACGCTTCAAACACTTTTACATTAACCCTGGGGCAAAACTTCTAGTAGTTATAAACAGCCAGTATTTTAATTTTGGAGCATGACCCAATGGCTTCTTTATTCTCACCCGTAAACCAAACTCTGTGGTTTGTCACCATCTAATGTTTACATACTATGACATGCTTAAAGAGCTTCATCATCCACCCTAGATCTAGACAGTCAGTGTTTTGTCTCCATACCAGCGTTTCCATGCTGTGACATGATTTGAAATTTTGTTGGTCCACACTGGGGCATACACAGCCAGTATTTCATCATCCTCTAGTGTTTCAGGGCCTTGATAAGATTAAATGTGTTCTTAGTCCCACTAACATTAATATACTCACCATTTATAACCATCTTGTTTCACTGCTGTGACATAATGTAAACTGCTTCTTCATTCATTCCTGTGTCAAACAAACCCAGTAGTTTTTTCCCCATCTAGTAGTAGTGTTCAGTACTATGAAGTGATTCTGGAGCCTCTGTGTCCATCCCAGCTCAGACATAGTCAGTATTCTCAATCAATGCTTCAGTGATGTCACATGCTTCAGGTGCTTTCTTCATTCATTCCATATCAAGTACATTCAATCATTTATCAACGTCCAATATTTCAGCTGTGTGACATGCTTCACATGTTTCTCTAATTCACATGAGCTGAAACATACCCAGTAATTTATGACCATCCAGTGTTTCAGTGCTGTGACATGTTTCAAGTGCTTCTTCTTCTACTCCATGTTAAACACAAGCAGTAGTTTATCATCATCAATTGTTTCACTTCTGTTACATTCTTCAAGTCATATATATATATATATATATATACATACATACACACACACACTCTGGTTCATGAAGTGTTTAGTTCTGTGATATGTTTCAAATGTTTCTGTACATACCAGTTAATACTCATAAACTTATCAGCATCCTGTGTTTTAGGGCTTTCATATGGTTAAATGAGTCCCCATCCTACCCCAGGTCAAACACACCCAGTATTCATCAACATCCAGTCTTTCAGCTATGTGATACATTTCAGGTGCTTTATCATCCATTCTTGAAAGATACACCCAATAATTTATTGAATTCCAGTGTTTCAGTGCTATGAAGTTTTTAAGTGTTTCTGCATCCAAATAGCTCAGACATGATTAATAGATTATAACCGTCACTGTTTCAGGTTTACGACATGACTTAAGTACATCTTCATCTACTTTAGTTGGAACACACGCAATAATTACCACCATCCTGTAAATCAGAGGTGAAACATTTTGGAACGCTTCTTTGTCTACTGTGAGACAAACACACCTAGCAGTTTTTCACCATTCACTGTGTCAGTGCTGTGACAACTTCCACTGCTTCTTCCTGTACTACAAGCCATCACAAGTACC
>SJYQ01001050.1:0-33430 GCA_006410935.1 Redunca redunca
ACAGGGAGGCCTGGCGTGCTGCGATTCATGGGGTCACAAAGAGTCGGACACGACTAAGCGACTGAACTGAACTGAACTGAAGATCCTTTCAGTTCTAAATCACTATGATCCCATGATAATTTTCCACAGCATCAGCTAGGAACTTAAGTATGGAATACATAAATGAGTTGAAAAGAAATGCATTTAGAGATTTTCCACGAATGCCCGCTTCTACAGCTTAATAAAAAAGAAAGAAGTCAGGGAACAAGTAAAATTTGCTGTAGATGTAGTTACACAGGTCCTAAGTGTTTTTGTCTAAGAAGGTGATATTTACAGAGTGAAGGAATGAGATAGGTTTTCCTGAAGATTAAATGACTTCTAAGCATCAACTTTGAGATTTGAAGAGGACTTCATCACATACTCAAAACCATCATAATAACAATAATTACTGCTAGTTGTGTGCTATGAACTCTGTGTGGCATTTTGCACCAATTATCCCATTTTATCCTCATAATGATGCTTTCAGATATATGATCCCATTTCCATTTTATAGCTATTTGTTTTATTATTTTAGTTATAATCTGTGTAAGTCCCCTTTTGAAATAATTGGAGCTTAGCATTTCTTAAAAAAAAAAAAATAAAGCAGGGAAATCTGAACACCAAAGTTAACTCCAAAGTTATTTCTCCATTTCTCATTACACCTTAAAGAAAATAATAAGTTTCAAAGGAAAAGTTGATTGGGAGTTAATTATAGAGTTGCATCCAAAACAATTTAGTTTATTAATATACCACTACAAGAGAGGCTTTTTCCACTACACGGTCAGGTCAGTTGAAATTCAGAGACGCTCACTGGAGCAAAGTTGTGCTGACCTGGGAGAAAATATGGATGGCCAAAAATCTATTTACAAAATTTTCTTGGTAACATATGTTGAATTTGACTTCAGTTCAGTTCAGTCGCTCAGTCGTGTCCGACTCTTTGCGACCCCATGAACCACAGTACGCCAGACCTCCCTGTCCATCACCAACTCCCAGAGTTTACCCAAAATAAATGTCCATTGAGTCCGTGATGCCATCCAACCATCTCATCCTCTGTCGTCCCCTTCTTTGCCTGCCCTCAATCTTCCCCAGCATCAGGGTCTTTTCAAATGAGTCAACTCTTTGCATCAAGTGGCCAAAGTATTGGAATTTCAGCTTCAGCATTGGTCCTTCCAATGAACACCCAGGACTGATCTCCTTTAGAATGGACTGGTTGGATCTCCTTGCAGTCCAAGGGACTCTCAAGAGTCTTCTCCAACACCACAGTTCAAAAGCATCCGTTCTTTGGCATTCAGCTTTCTTTATAGTCCAACTCTCACATCCATACATGACCACTGGAAAAACCATAGCCTTGACTAGACAGACCTTTGTTGACAAAGTAATGTCTCTGCTTTTCAATATGCTATCTAGGTTGGTCATAACTTTCCTTCCAAGGAGTAATCATCTTTTAATTTCATGGCTGCAGTCACCATCTGCAGTGATTTTGGAGCCCCCCAAAATAAAGTTTGATACTGTTTCCACTGTTTCCCCATCTATTAGCCATGAAGTGATGGAACTGGGTGCCATGATTGTAGTTTTCTGGATGTTGAGCTTTAAGCCAACTTTTTCACTCTGCTCTTTCACTTTCGTCAAAAGGCTCTTTAGTTCTTCTTCACTTTCTGCCATAAGGGTGGTGTCATCTGCATATCTGAGGTTATTGATATTGATTCCAATCTTGATTCCAGCTTGTGCTTCTTCCAGCCCAGCGTTTCTCATGATGTACTCTGCATATAATTTAAATAAGCAGGGTGAAAATATACATCCTTAAAGTACTCCTTTTCCTATTTGGAACCAGTCTGTTGTTCCATATCCAGTTCTAACTGTTGCTTCCTGACCTGCATACAGATTTCTCAAGAGGCAGGTCAGGTGGTCTGGTATTGCTATCTCTTTCAGAATTTTCCACAGTTTATTGTGATCCACATAGTCAAAGGCTTTGGCATAGTCAATAAAGCAGAAATAGATGTTTTTTTCTGAAACTCTCTTCCTTTTTCCATGATCCAGCAGATGTTGGCAATTTGATCTCTGGTTCCTCTGCCTTTTCTAAAACCAGCTTGAACATCTGGAAGTTCACAGTTCACGTACTGCTGAAGCCTGTCTTGGAGAATTTTGAGTATTACTTTTCTAGAATTGGACTTAAGAGCCAGCAGATGGCTTCTTTCCAGACCATCTTTGCCTCAGGGACTAGGTTTTGAAGGGAGACACAGCTAACATTTGTTAAGCCCTGTTCATGAGGCAAGCATTGGGCTAAAGTCCTTTCCACACTATATCACATTTAGTCTCCAAGGCAGCCCAGGGAGGCAGGTAGAGTTGATTCCATTTACAGAAGAGGAACAGAAGGATTAAATGACTTGCTCAAGGTCACACAGGCCGTGAATGGTGGATGGGACTCTGAATCCTCACGTGTCACCTGCCAGTGGCCAAGCTGTCATAGCTGGTGCAAGTGTGGTGTGTCAGTTGTCCAAGTTCCATGATGAGAACCATGGAAAAGTCCAGAGGTCCAGTGACAAAAGGTGAGTCCAGCTGCTGATTGTGACTGGTTTAGTACTCTGAGATGGCAAAGAGCTGAGGATGAAGTGTTTAACCTGAAGAAAATTAGTTTAGCATGCTATATAACATTAAATCTGTTTTCATTCTCCAAAGGTTTTCTTGGGAAGCTCCAAGCCTATGTTGAAAGCAACTTTTTGCTAGTTTTACTGAGTTGATGTCTGGACTATTTTCCCAAGGAGATAGATGTAAACCTCTTGATTTGGTGTTTCCCTAGGGCTTCCCTCATAGCTCAGTTGGGTAGATTATCAACCTGCAATGCAGGAGACCCGAGTTTGATCCCAGGAGCCTGCGATCTCAAGAGTTGGACACGACTTAGTGACTAAACCACTACCTAGCATGGGAAGGGCTTCCTTGGTGGCTTAGACAGTAAAGAATCTGCCTGCAATGGAGGAGACCTGGGTTTGATCCCTGGGTTAGGAAAGATCCCTTGGCAAAGGGAATGGCAACCCACTCTAGTATTCTTGCTTGGAGAATTCCGTGGACAGATAAGACTAGTGGACTACATTCCATGGGGTTGCAGAGTTGAACATGACTGAGAGACTAACACTTTCATTTTAGCATGGGAAATAGAAAATCAGAAAAGCATCTTGCCCTTGTTGATTTGTTCTTATGTCTCAAGGCAAGCGTATAACTTTAACTCTTTCAATGTCATGTGAGTCTGAAACCCTCTCCTTGAAGTGAGAATAAAAACACAGAACAATTTTATACTGCTCTATTTGGGGAGCAGAGGAAAAGAAAATATTTAGTTATCCCTGGTTGCCAAAAGGTATTGGAATGGGTTTGGGTCTCCCAGAAAATAGCTGGTGTCTCTTATATCATCTCTTTTGTCTTCCTCTCCATTCAAGTAAGGTCTATAATTCTTAAAAACCTCGAGGGAGACAGATAACAAACACTTCCTCCAAGTAACCCTCTGAGCCTGTCTCAGTGCTTAATAACCATTATGGAGGGACGTTTCCCCTCTAGAGTAAACCTAAATCATTTTCATGCAGGTTAATGCCATTTCCTCTCTTCTCTCCAGTGAGGGGGAAGAACAGCTGTCCACTGTCTTTCTCAGAGTAGAACTGAACACAGAGCCATCCAGTTACCCTTGGACTTTCATCATTCAGGCAAAGTATGCTGGGCATGCTTAATCGTGTCTGACTCTGCAACCCCATGGATTTTAACCCATCTCCATGGGATTTTTCTAGGCAAGAATACTGGAGTGGGTTTCCATTTTCTCCTCCAGGGTATCTTCCTGACTCAGGGATTGAACCCACATCTCCTGTGTCTCCTGCATTGGCAGGTGGCACCTGAGAAGCTCTTGATAACGTAGGTCATTCTCAAAGTGAGTCTCTGAGTAGAAGCACCAGTATCTTCTGGGAACCTGCTAGGGATGCAGATTCTCAGGCCTCTCCCACCAAGACCTGCTTCATTAGAACCTGAGGGTAGGCCCAGTCACTGGGGCTTAAGCCTTCTAGAGGATTTTCATGCTTCTTAAAATTTGAGAACTACTAATACAATAGTTTTGATCAGACATGTGTGATTGTTACTAATAATAATCCTAGCAATTCATAAGGGTGTTTTTAAAAGTTTGTATGGATGTCTGCATATAACAATGCATTCATTTATGTATTTATTTATGCGAGACATTGGCTGACAGCTGTTTGTAGGTTTCTGTGTAATCAGAGTCTCATAGATGGAGATGAAAATGCCCTCTGTTCAGGCACAAATGTGCAGAGCTGACATTTTGGTTGTGGCCACCTGGGTTTATGTCATAAGCATTCAGCTCATACAAATAACAGAAAATGCAGGTGGGGACAAAGAAAGGGGGGGATGGAAGTGTGTCAAACAGATAACCATTATTTTCTTTGTGTTTTTTTCTCAGACTTTTGTTTCTTATACACAACAGAGAAAAATTCTTCCAAAAGAAATCATACTATGCAGCCTTGGTATTCTTAAGAAATATGTTTTGAAAGCTTGATCAATTTATATTGAGGTTGATTCACTGGTATCTTGCCCTTGGTTGGCTGTGACTGCAAATATATTTTTAGAAAGATTATTCAGGTTTAGGAGTAATTTATACCTATGAGATATGGTAAAATTAACTAGAGAGCCTGAGAATGGTACCCTTTGCTTTGGCTTTATGAGTGCATAATTGGAGCAAGCCTTGAAGAATTCCTGTACAGAAGAGTTAAAACCTGAGGAATTTTTAAAGTTTCTCCTAAACATTTTACCTACAATGCAGGAGACCCAGGTTTTATTCCTGGGTTGGGAAGATCCCCTAGGGAAGGAAATGGCAACCCACTCCACTATTCTTGCCTGGCCATGGACACAGGAGCCTGGCAGGCTATAGTCCATGGGGTTGCAAGAGTCGGACACGAGTTAGCGGCTAAAGAGAGAGAGAATCTCTTCTCTGACTGCTTGCCTTGTCCCTCTCCAGTGGCAGTTCCTCCTTCCATATTCAAACCTTTTAACTAATGTTGTTGCAGTTCATATGTGGTTTATAGCATCTCTTGTTCTGAACTTCATTCTTTATAAAAAATTTTAAATCAATAAAATATTAAGCTACCATTGGACTATGGAGGACATTCCTTAACTCTCATTAAAGTTGAGCTATAGCTGGAATCAAGATTGCTGGGAGAAATATCAATAACCTCAGATATGCAGATGACACCACCCTTATGGCAGAAAGTGAAGAGGAACTAAAAAGCCTCTTGATAAAANCAGGAGGAGCAGGGGACGACAGAGGATGAGATGGCTGGATGGCATCACGGATTCAATGGACGTGAATCTGAGTGAACTCCAGAAGATGGTGATGGATAGAGAGGCCTGGCGTGCTGCGATTCATGGAGTCACAAAGAGTCGGACACGACTGAGTGACTGAACTGAACTGAACTGAAAGGACCTTTTCATTGTTTTTCACTCAGTCTTAGCTTTGTGGAGCTTGGCTGTACTTATGCAGGATGAATGCTTTGAAATGTTACTCAAATCTCTTAACTAGAGTCTTGAGAATTCACAGATTGTGTTGCCCAGTCAGCACCTTTTCCTGAAGAGGCTGAGCAAACATATTGAGGTTGGAAGAGTAGGGGTGAGAACGTTTTCCAACATGGTTGTCATCTTTGCCAATTCTATGCTTTTGGGTATGGATTGTGTCTGTTTAGTTCACTGCTGTCTAAAAATACCTAACTAAATTCTAGCACAGATAGAGATTCAATGAATACTTGCTAAAAGATTGAATGAAGGAAAATATTTTCATGACTATTTCAATGAGTTAACCAGGAATGCTGGTTTAAATGACAGCTAGAGGGTATATGAGAAAGCTTGCCAAAAACTTTATAGAAAATTTAACCCAGATGCCCATTTTATTCATTGCTTAAGGTAAGCATGTCTATTAGTAAAACAAACAAACAAGTCTACCAGAAATATTTGTTTGGAGATCTCAATTCAGGTTGTTAAGATATTCCAAAATATGGCATTTATTTGCTCAACTCCAACTCTGGGTAATAAATATTTGCCAAGGTAGATGTGGCCTAAATATCCAACAGCTTATTTAACAAAATAGTTTGCTTAGAATAATCAAGAGTTCTCAAAGAACTATTTGTTACAATTAAGGTAGGCTATTAAAACATGAAACACATCATATCCTTTTCTAAACTCTCTGAACTTCTAAAACGATATTTTTTCATGTATTTCACACGTTTGCAAAATTTTTTGCCTTTGCATATTCTTCTCTATTTTGTTATGGTAAGGCTAACTAGGAAAAAAAAAAAACCTTATTCTACCAGTTTATTTCATTTCTTCCCATGCTGTCACCTTAGGATGTAAAATGTTTTTTTCTTTGAATAAAGTAGAAGAAAGGTCTTATTTTCAAACTAACTTGGAAAAGTGTACATTAAAAAAAAAATTCAGTCACTCCCATAGCAGTTTACAAGTAGTAACTCATTTAATAATTATATGAGTTTGGTATGACTATTAATCTCATTTTGTAGGGGAAAATGAGGCACAGAGAAGTTAAGTAACTTTCTCAAGGCCACACAGCTTCTACACAGGAAACAGGAAAACTGGGATTCAAACATAGATAGGTTTACTAGAGTCCATGCTCTTACCCATGTATTATGTAACATACTGTGAAGATTTTCTGAGATTATTGTTCTGTTTAGACCATCCAAGGGCATTGTCTCCAACCCTGGGCTTAAGGTAGAAAGGTTCATGTTTGATGATTTATGAATTAGGAGCTGCAGCAACTGTCCAGATTGTCTATTTTCCTCATATTTAAAGTGATGAGCTTAAAAATCTGATATTTATAAAGGATAATCTTTCTTGAATTGAGAGGAGGGTGCTTTTTCTACTATTTAAATAGTGGTGTTATGGGAATGACTGAATTTATTGAAAAAAATATACTGTTTTGTATCTGAATTCCAATATTTTTTTCTAATGGAACTTTACTTCTCAGACAGGTGAAAGCTTAAACTAGAACAAGAATTTTTGCCTAGAGGATGAGATGGTTGGACAGCATCACCAACTCAATGGGCAAGAGTTTGAGCATGCTCTGGGAGTTGGTGATGAACAGGGAAGACTGGTGTGCTGCAGTCCATGGGGTCACAAAGAGTTGGACACGACTGAGTGACTGAACTGAACTGAGGATGCTTGTATGTGCTTCCCCTCTTCTCCTTTTGCTCTATCTCTTTGCCTGACTTTGTACAAAGTGAAAATGCCAGGAAGAGAAATGAAGAAAGTGATACTATTAAATACAGCACAGGTGCTATTTTCGTAGATATTTGTGGTGCTGGGAAGTTTTAGCTCTCCTATTTTTATACTCTTGATGAAGATTTTTACCATTTTTTCAGAGATATACATACTGCAAGAGTACAAGATTACTAGGGAAAGGAGTGTTATTCACTTTACTTATGCTTAGGGAAGAGAATTTACTGAAAGAGAAGGGGAAAAGAGTGAAAGCCTACTAGATCAGGATCTATCTTAACTTGGTGTTCAGTTGAATAAAATTTTTGGAGTGAAGGAGTAGAGTTTTATGATTTTATCTTTTATAGTAACTCTTGTTCAACCTTCTTATAGAATAATAGAAACAAAGATAACTACCATGAATCTCAGCATCCCCAAGACCAGAACTTAATTTAGTAGCTGCCCCCAAAAATTTCTCCAAGTAATATCTACCAATCCTATTTTCAACTGAAGTTGGTAAGAAAATACAACCCAAATAAAGCACTGAACTCATAAGGCTTTTTTTTTTTTCCAGAGAAAGTAAGGTTTTATGTACTTCAACTTGCAGACTTTAACACTGCAAATTCAGGTAGCAAAAGGTTGGAGCCTTTCAACTCTAGTCGAGAGACAAAATCTCGATCCTCAATATACAGTGAAAAGATGCACATAGTGGAAAATATTTTCCAGTTGCCGATTCATTTGCCATGTGTTAACAGAGATTGTTTCACAGTTTCCAACCAGTCATTGAAGTTAGTTTTACTTCCTTCTCTTACCTTAGCAAAAATATTCTAAATTGGTACTTAAAAGCCCCATATCCTTTTAACTTCTGACTGAGAGTTGAGACATATTGCAAACAAGCCATTAAGTCCTGTCTATTGAAACTTATGACAATATTCTTTGCATACATATACCTTTAAGGTTATGTGAAAGTGGTTAATTCATCTCTCTGTGATGACCTTTATTTCTCCCCCTTTTTTTTAAAACATAAAAAAAAAAACAAACCCTAGACTTTATTTTTAGGTTCACAGCAATATTAGGTTCACAGCAAAAATTGAGCAGAAGGTAGAGAGATTTCCCATATACTTCTTTTTAAAATTAATTTTTATTGGTGTATAGTTATTTTACAATGTTGTGATAGTTCCTACTATACAGCATAATGAATTATACGATGAAGTGCATAAGGAATAAAAATGACTAGAGCTGGCACGATCTTGGATCAAGTGACCTTGATTTCAGATGTAACGATATTCCATTGAAGAACCACATTAGGGGCAAGTTGAATGCACATGTGAGTGGTCGTGCTGAGGAGGAGTTGGTCAGGAATGGGGAGGATGGGGGTGGGTGGAGTGCAGAGCAGTACAAAAAGAGACCACAGTGTTCTACCAGGCGCTGCTGGTGTTTTCAGATTAAGATGGGGGATTAAGGAATTTTACTCAGCAATTTGAGATGCTTTGTTAGGGGTTGAGGAGATTTGAGCTGCTTTGTTCTCAAACCACATGTTAGTGAAAAAGCAAACAGGCACTTAATCCTGACAGACAGCAGAACTTGACATCAATTTGCCCCTTGGGAGGTGACCAGGAGTTCCCTGTGACGGGCTAAAATGGTCAGGCCTTGTTTTTCTGGAGCGTAATGCCAACATTCCATTCTAACCTGTGTTTCTCAGCCGTGTGGCCATAATGTGGATGGTTGGACTGACCTAGAGTTTCTTTGAGAGACCTATCCATTTTTTTTTTTTTTCCTAAAAGCTAACAAAAATAAAAAAACCTTTTAAAGGCAAACAACCTCCAAGGTGCCAGATACTTAAACAGATTTCATACAGGTCTAATATATCGGCCACTTAGTTTTGAAAAGAAATATAGAGAAGCTGAGATTCTTTCCTTTGGAAAATAATGGATAGTTTCTTTTTGCAATAGGATCACAGGACAACATATCCATTCTTGAGCTTATATATGATTGTGAAATAAACATCAATTCTTAAATAGAGTTTTGAGGGAGGGTCTACTGACTCACCAGTCACACTGAAGTAATGTCCTTCAAAGTCACTGAGGTAGGATGAAAGCAAACAAAATGAATAGGAAAGAAATTAATGACGTCTTGAATTGGATTGGATACATTACTAAATTTAAGTGTACACAGTTATACAGTCTGGCACATAATCTGAAATTGTGGTATAAATGCTAATTTTTGCCATCTTGAGTTTGTATCACCCTTAATCCATTGACCTAAAATGCACTTTTAGTAGGCTATTGATTTACTAAACTTTGGCATGGATAGGAAAATCATTTTACAAATCTGAATTGAAGCCGAAAATTTATAAAGCATCTTTCAAAACAAATCTTATTACATTATAAAGATTTTTCTGGATGAATATTCAGCTAATCAATAACTCCTGTACAATACTCTGGTAGAATTTGAAAATCTATTACATCTTAATAGTTAAAAAAACAAGTTTTGTCACTAGTCCCAGGCTATTACATTTTTACAATATTTACATACATGACTTTGAGCCCAAATTTGAGCTTTGCTCCTCCAGCTCCTCCGCAGGAAAATTTATCTTCGTATGAACTAACTACTCCCTACCACCACACTAACATTGTAGGTGATTTTCTCCATTCTGCTATAAACTCACAATTTTCTTTTAAATAACCAGAGTTATTAGTCAAATAATCTTTGTTTTAGGATTGATGGGACCCTCTTTATGTTTAAATAGCATCAAACTCATTTTCAAATGAGCAGGAGCATCTTGAATAAGGAAATTAGTATCACTTCAGATTACTAAAAAGAGAACCATATTTGAGTTTGAGGGCTTAATCTGAAGAAAATTTACTTTTGCATTGGCCAATGGGATAAATACATAAAGGGCTTGTATGTTTAGTTGCTAATTCTGAAGACCAGAGATCATTTCCAGTATTTTCTATGTCTTTAGTTGTTTTTTGCAGGTACCAGGGGGACAGAAATCTGAAATTTTAAATATTTCAAAGGGATACCCATTCATTCATTTCTTTTAAACCAGAGTATGTTAGCCTTAAATAGCGTTTAAATTGTGTTGTGCCTCTTTGTTTTATGAAGGTTTACCTGGCATATTATAAGGATCAAATACAGGGTGAAACTTCAATCAGAAACACAGTATTCATTCATTTAACTCTAGTACAGTAGAGCAAATTCAGGGTGACTCGAGGGACACAATGTCTTGTAAAACATATGTACTTAATATAAGGGTCATAAAACTTATTAAATTAAAAGCTAGGTTAAAAATAGGAAGAAAATTTATGCTGCTGTCTAAAATAGCAATAATTTCCCTTTGGCCTTTCCCTTTCCAAGTAATATGGATTCTCGTTAGGAGGGGAAAAAAAGCCAACTTATGAATTCTTCATTTTGTAGGACCAAATGCAAATCTCTTTTAACTGCAGCATGCATGTTAATGGGCGAGTGATATGGCAGAAAATAGAGGAGCAAGAAGATAAGATGCTAAACCTCGAAAAATGTACCTGTGTCTGGGTTTCGAGGAGGCTTTGTTCCCAAGCCTGAACAACAAGCCCTTTAGTGTTAGCTTATGTCTAGGGAGAAGAGCTTGAGGAACATGAGGACAATAGAAACAATGTCTAAAATTCGTTGAACTGGCTAAGTAGTGGCAGTACAGAGGAAAACAGGGCGGAGAACACAGGCCACACATTGATGCCCATTCAGCTTACAGCAAGGTATCTCTGGACAAAATCTTTTCTTGTTCAAGCAAACTCTGGGGTGTTCAAAATGCATGGAAACCAGAGCATTTGAAGTCAAGATGTTTTACAATTAAAGTATGGTTGATTTACTATATCATGTTAGTTTCAGGTATACAGCAGTGATTCAGTCTTGTATATGTACATACATATATATGTGTGTGTGTATATATTTACATACATACACATACATGCACATGGAATCTGCCTGCCAATGCAGGAGTTGCAGGAGATGGGAGTTGGATCCCTGGGTCTTGAAGATTCCCTGGAGAAAGAAGGGCAACCCACTCCAGCATTCTTGCCTGGGTAATACCACAGACAGAGGAGCCTGGTGGGCTACAATTCAGGAAGTCATAGAGAGTCAGACATAACTGAGTGACTGAGCAGCGCATATACACAAAAACGTGTATTCTTTTTCAGATTCTTTTCCCTTATAGGTCATTACAAAACACTAAATATAGTTCCCTGTGCTATACATAGGTACTTGTTGGTTATTTATTTTACATGTGTGTGTGTGTGTGCTCAGTCACTTCATTCATATCTGACTTTCTGCAACTCTATGGACTGTAGCCTGTCAATCTCTTCTGTCCATGGGATTCTCCAGGCAAGAATACTGGAGTGGGTTGCCATGCCCTCCTCCAGGAAATCTTCCCGACTCAGGGACTGAACCATGGATATGTTAATCCCAACATCCTAATTTATCCCTCTCCTCCCCCTTTCCTCTTTGGTAACCATAAGTTTGTTTATGTGAGTCTGTTTTCAAAGTCAGTTCATTTGTATCTTTTTTTTTGGATTCCACATATAAGTGATATCATATGATATTTGTCATTCTCTGGACCTAATATGATAATCTCTAGGTCCATGCATGTTGCTGCAAGTGGCGTCATTTCACTCTTTCTATGGCTGAGTAATATTTCATTATATATATGTACCACATCTTCTTTGTCCATTCATCTGTCAATGAGCATTTAGGTTGCTTCCATGTTGAAGTCAATTGATCTCTACTTGTGCCTCACTCTGTGGTCCGTGGGCCACAGTGAGATAGAAAATGACACATTACCCTGACCCCTCTTTAATCCACACAGCAAAACTATGCTGAGTCTGTTCGAAAGTTTGGCTTCAACATGACAGCCATTTTCCTAGTTGTGATCCTCAGAACAACACCTTAGGCATTTGAATCCAAAATAAATATCAGTTTCCTTCTACTGTATTTACCCAGATATCTGCAGTGAATTTCATCTTCATACAAAAGTCTTAAGGCTGTTGAGAAGGAGCTGTGCTTGGTCATTTATCTGTTTGCTCTTAGACCAGTTCCTGCTATCTCCTTGCTCTTTTGTATTTTAGGGAGCTTGAAAGTGAAGTGAAAGCAAAAGTCGCTCTTTGAGTGTCCGACTCTTTGCAACCCCATGGACTTTATAGTCCGTGGAATTCTCCAGGCCAGAAAACAAGAGTGGGTAGCCTTTCCCTTCTCCAGGGGATCTTCCCAACCCAGGGATCAAACCCAAGTCTCCCGTACTGCAGGCAGATTCTTTACCAGCTGAACTACAAGGGAAACCCAAGAATACTGGAGTGAGTAGCCTATCCCTTCTCCAGCAGATCTTCCTGACACAGGAGTCAAACTGGGGTCTCCTGCACTGCAGGTGGATTCCTTACCAACTCATAGTATTGATACATTGCCATCTGGCTTCCACAAATTGAGACTCTGAGCAAGGAGGAGGGGAGACTGGGATACCCCAGCTGTTCAACCTCCAACCTGGTTTGGAGGTGGCTCTGACAGTAAAGAATCTGCCTGCAATGAAGGAGACCCGGGTTCAATCCCTAGATTGGGAAGATCCCCCGGAGAAGGGAATGGCTATCTACTCCAGTATTTTTGGCTGGAGAATTCCATGGGCAGAGGAGCCTGACAGGCTATAGTCCATGGGTTTGCAAAGGCCTGGACACGACAGAGTGACTAACACTTTCACTAGCAATGACAGCATCTCCTCTGAGGTTCCAGAACCTGCCTTCTTCCCTTTGTCTCTTTGGTCTAAGGGTGGCAGTGGCTTCCTGCTATTACCAACTCTTGTGGTCTCCATTTGGCCTTTCAGTTCTTCCAGCACTTTTGGAAGTAGGTCCCAGTTTAAATCCTTTTGTTGGAGTACCTGATGATGATTCTGTTTTCCTGCCTTAACTGATAGAGCAGTCAATGGATTTTTCATTTGTAGGTTATTGGTTCAAAAGGTAAGAGATTCTGTTTGAAGTCTTCAGGCTCTTTTTGGCCATTGGTAGGCTGCTGGCTCACAGTAGTCATTTTGGCAACTGGCACACTCTTTGGTAGACATGAAACAAACATGTTTGAAGGCAAGTGAGGAAGTAAGAACCATGGAAGGGCCTTATAGGATGTATATTTTAAGGATATAAGAGAAGGCACGTTGATGGGCCATGTGGACACACTGTTGACTTTGGCTGACTCCCCTTAGCTGGATAGCACTGAAAATGGAGGCTTCTTATGTCCCTTGAAAAAACACTACTAAAACCCTGTAATCCATTTTTCTTTTGTCCTTGAAGTCTTTTTATTTTTTAAAATTTTGCAAGTAAGTATCAAGATAGTGTAAAAATAGCCTTGTTTGAACTAAGATAAGCAATTCAGACATGCACACTCAGAGGCCCAAACTAACTTTGATCAGTAGCATGCTAAGCCACTTCAGTCATGTCCATCTCTTTGCAATACTATAGACTGAAGCCCACGAGGGTCCTGGTAGAGGAACTCCCAAAATCATGAATCAGTTTCTTTCTCTCTCTTTTTCCTGCCTTTTTTCCCTATGTGATCCCATTCCCCAACAAAACTAAAAGTTGGTTTCCATGATAAAACTTCATGGGCTGTTGTCTTGACATGAGTTTGCCCAAAAGAGTTCTAAATAGCCAAACCCCAAACCAAATAGCTTTGCCATTCAAAATACCATCTCGAAGGCTGACATTTACAGAGACCTTGGGAACATAGCATGTGGGGACTTGATTCTGTTTCTCCAGTAGCAGCTGGGCCCAGTCCAGGCTGCTCTGCCACTAACATTGTCATTGGGTGGCATGAGTGGAGCAGGAGGGGACGTTCTTCTTGCTTTTAGCCTCAGAGGCTTTCGGCATCCATTCAGAGTTCAAGAAATTCACACTGGTTTGAAATATATTTTCGTCAGGCTCTTAGTAAGGCTTGGGAAAGCTTGAAAACAGACTGCTCATTTTGGGGAAGTCTTTCTTTGAACCCACCAATTTTATGAAATTTAAGCACATTGTTCATTGTGTAATTATAGATGAAATATTAGAGAAGTGGACTAATTATACACAGTGCACTCAAGCCCAATTAAACTAGTGTCTGTGGTGAATGTAAGAGTATTCTCTTTCACTAATAAGAAATACTGTCTGAACAACAGAGAATAAAATCGTTAAATTGGATATGCTGTAGAGATTATAAATATCCTATTAGCATATAAAATGAGGATTAACCTTATTTAATCTCTGCATGCCAGATCATCAAAAGTCATATTGAACACTGGTAATGTTGCTGCATCCATCCTGCAAAATAATAATAAAAAACCTCACTATTAATAAATATGCCTCACTAGATGCTATTTTCATGTACTAAATTAAACTGTTGGAGAAACTCAAGTATTCCCATAATTGCTTAACAAAATGGCAAAACTACTTTTACCTACTCGTTGTGATATTCTGGCTGATTCAGATGTATGTCATCCTGGTGGCTTGGAAAAGTGTATCTCCCTGGCTGGGCAAATTAGCCTACTTCCAAATAAGTAAAATATACAATTCATCCCCGCTAGCACCACAAGTGACCTTTTGAAAATGTAAATTAAGTGATTGCACACACCAGGGGTGTGTTGAAAATGAAAATGTACGTGTTGGAGACATACTGCCACCATCAAGTATTAATTGGCAGACTGAATCCAGTTTTCATGTTTTCATCAGAGTCACAGGAAATTCCACTTGAAGATACTCATGACTCTTGTTTTCATGATAAATAATCAGAGTTGGGCAGAGCAACCTTTGGAGTTTAGCAAGAACAAGGGGTTTTCAATTATTTTTTAGAAGTTGATTTTTTAATAAGTAGGGGGGCATTCATAATGTTTAGTTTATTTCTTCTAATAATTATGTCTGTTTTTGATATTTACATATATAGTTACTATTCTCTGGGTAAAGCCCTGAAAAATAAGCACATGGAACTTATAACTTGACAAAATGATCCTGGCAGAAGAAGGTACTAAAAAATGTAGAGTGGGTTTATTAGCATAAAGAAGAGGATGTAAGGTGAGTATTGGTAATAACCAGGCAGAAGAAGGCATAGATGTTCATACAGTAACTAAGGACAGACAATTCAAAACTGTACTTTAAGAATTACTCAGTGTTCTGAAGAGACAAGCTAACTATTTGGAACTGAGTGCTCTAGAATTGAGATTGAAATGAAAAATGAAAGCTCTAGAATACAACTATTAAATGTCAAAAATAGAACAGATCAAAATACTGTAATGGCAAATCAATAGGTAAGGCACTATCAGTCATGCCCAGCTTGAATTCAAATTCAAGTTATAATATTAAAGATATTGGCTATGTGGTGTCACAAGTAATCAGCAAAGATGAAGACAGTGTTTGTATATTCCTTTCCTGGACTGTGATCTTTCACAGCTCAAGGACAGAAATCTGTGAAGGGGTTCGTGGCCAACGAACAGCTCTTTGTTGAATAGAGGGAAAGGGGCTGAAGTCAATCTTTCTTCCTCTCTCTTCCCTCCCTCTGTCCCTTTTCCCTTCCCTCCCCACTTCCTTCTTACTTTCCAAGAGTTCTTGTTTATATTCCTTCTAAGATTTGATAGCTGTTTTTCTCTCATTGTGAAAATCTTCCGGAGACAGGACTATAAATACATTTATAAACATTGAGAATGACTGTGGTCTGTGGTTCAGACTTCATGTTCCTAATTAGGTGCATTTATTTTAAAAAACAATCAACATGTACACCTTTTCTTTGGTAGAACCCTTCCTCTTACTTTGCTTAGGTGATCTTGCCCAAGAAAACAAGTTTAGTCCAAATTTCTGTGAAAACTCAGATGCAAAGAAACTAAGAATACACTGGAGGGAACAGGTCCGGAGGGGCAGGGCGGTGCATACTGTCCCAGCCTCTGGGCAAGGACTGAATCCAGGAATACAGAAGGTTCTGAATGGGAGGCTAGAATTGGAAAACACTCATCAAACACATGAAGTGAAATGTGATTTGATTGCATTAAGTTTCATGATGCTAATGCAAAGCAAGCAAGGTGTACCTGCAAAGAGAAACTATAGTTAACTTTTTTTGCGTCCTGGGACCAAAGCTTGCCAAACCAAGGAGCCTTTCTTTCAGTTCAGTGACATCCACTGTTAGGGTTTCTTTCCAGGTTTCTTGGCTTTTAAGACCATTTGTGCAATTGTGTGTGTGTGTGTGTGTATATATATATATATATATAAAATCTTCTGTGGCTACTTTATGATGTGGAGAAGGCAATATGGAGTGAGTACAGTGTTAATAATAATGGAATTTTTGCCCTTTTGGACAAACCAACAATTCAGGAGTTTCAGCTCTTATTTTTGTATTCCTTAAACCTAATTAAAAGCTATCCATAGGGGCTATTTTTTTTTTTTTTAACAATTTCTTTGAAGTGCTGGGCAACTGAAGAAAATCCTGTGCCTTCAAATTTTTGATGAGATTATGGATTTTCCATGACAATATCACTTTAAATAGGCCTCCTCCCCCGCCTCCACATCTAGCTTGTATAGAGCAATTGAGACTGGCCTCCTTACATTATGGGTAGATGGTTTGGTTGTGACATGGGATCATTCTGACTTCAGAAAAGCAGTAGACAGTGTCTAGAAGGAAAAAAAAAAAGGTCTTTATGGAGACGATCAAAAGGGATATAAAGGCAAAAACTGACTTTCACTGAAACAGAGCTGGGGACCAGGCCTCCAGTTTCCTTATTGTAATTCATTGCTTGTTTCTAGGCCCCATGATAGAATTCTTCCATAACAGACAGAGGACTTTGTGAAATTGTAAATGAGTACGACTTCAAGCACTCTGTGGAAATATATTCTCCCCCTATAGCCCATACATTATTTCTGCTTAGTTATGGTGGCTCACATTTCCCGTAAGTATCAGAGAGAACTTAATTCAGCTCACACCACATCACTTTAAAATTGTGCAGCTCTCTTAATCAACCTTTGTATCAACCACAAATGTGCTGTATGACCTAATTTGAAAATGTCTCAAAGTGCTGACTCAAACTGTTAGTGAATAAAGGCTAGTCATTACCATTATGACACTAATGTGATGCAAAATAAAATTGAGTTGCATCAGCTGAACATTAGTTTGCAAAAATATTAGTGATTGAAGCCATTTTCTGTTCATATTTTATTTATGCTTATATATGTATACATATGCATATATTTATTTATTTTTTGAAACAGCCTTGTGACAAAATTTTTAAGAGCGGGGAAAGAAGTTTCATTTTTAACACTGACAAAGCCACAAGATTAAAAGTAGATCATGTGTACCTCATGATCCCCTCTCTATAAGATGAAAATATATTGTTGCTGAATGCTTATTAAAATATTTATATGTGTCTAAGCAATAACATATGAAAATTCTCATCTTCCCCTGTATTTTGGTGGCAGTTTCCAATTGTTTGACAACTGTGGCACTACTTACTATTTTCCATCAATTATAAATTATATGATTTTTGGAATAAGGATTTGAAATTCATTTCTTTTGTGGATCCTCTTTCCCATTTCTTTACTTGACCAAAAAAATTTTTTTTGACATAGAAATATGTACTCTTAATAAATGTTGGTGATACTACTTTTGAACAAAAGAAAGTAGGATATGGGACTAGAGATTATTTAGTTTTACCCTTTATTGATAATACTTTATAGAAGGAAGCATAAATTACCTTATATAGTTTAGATTGTTCTGAAAAAAATGCATGTGCTTATTTAATTCTAATATAGCCTAGAGGTAGCAATGGTTTCTGCCCGTAAGCTGATAATTAATAATTGAAAATAAATGAGCATGACTCCATTTTTCCTAAATTAGGGAAATTGTCCCAATAGTTAATCAGAAATTCTGCACTGGATCCTATCTGGGGGTCTCCCGAATCCTGAAAATTCTGAACATAAAATTTATACATTAGTGGTCAAATACTTCTGATTTTACTTATTTAACAGTGAGAACAAGGCAAACATACAAATACCCAGGAGATAGATGGTGCTTTAAAATTTTCAAGGACGAGAAGTTTTGGCTATCAATAAATTACTTAACCTTCAGGTTGAGAGAGTATATATCTTCATATTGTATCACTATTAACAATCGGTAGAAAATACAGATAAAATTAAAATGCTGGCAAGCTTTGTTCATTCACTTTTTAGAAAAACAAGTAAAACCTTAAAGCAAGATGTGTAGAAATTTGCTACTACGTGATACTTGAGTATTTTAGTCCATTTTATATTATGTAACATGTGGCTTGGATTGTTTTTATGACCTATGTTTTATTTCCTCATGAAGATAACCCAGATTTTTTAAAAAGTAAGTTTGAAAAATTTCAACTTGGACTTGCCAAAACCAGCACTCAGAAATATGGGTGCTTTCAACCACATGTACACAGACACACTTTCAATTTACCTAAACAAGAGGATCATGGTTTTTTAGCTAAAATACAGTTGATCTTAATTTAGGATGGGGGGTGGCAAGGTATGTGGGTGTGATGGCTGCAAACAGATTGCCAGCCTCTTAACAGTTCATCATTCCTGAATGATAGAAGTGTAGCAGCCCCCTTCTGAGAAAAATCTTTCCTGTGGATTTTACTTTGTCCATGCCAGGACAAATTGCGTGCTAAGTTGGGATAATTCTGAGATGGAAGACACCTCCATGACTGTCCTTGGAATACTGAGGAGCTGACATCCCTCTTTGGAAGATGAGGGGAGAATGCCCCCTACCCTCTTAATTGATGATTTACCATGCTCTCCCCTGAGGCCACAACTGATGATCTGTAAGCTTTGCTTTGAGTTTCGAAGCAAATACTAAATATAATCAATATATAAAAATTAAAAAAAAGAGAGAGAGGAAAAAATGCAATGAAAATTTATGACCTTAACATTCCTTCAGGGTCAAGCAATTTATCAAATTCTCTCACTTTCTGGTTTCAATTACACAGCCATTGTGGAAGGAACTTATTTCAGCAGGTTCATTTGCCTCAGTGGGGAATACAGGACTTTGGCCTAATGCTTCACCTTTAGCGCAGGCCATTTGAGCCTTAGAACAAATACCAATCATCACTCTTTGGGAAAAAAGAATCTGCATCGGCATGGCCTATTGCAATGGGGTTTCTGTCAAGGTAAACGGTTGTCGGCAATGACTGTGGTAGAGTGGCGATAAATCCCATTTTATTGCTGAAAAATTCCAGCTTCTCTCCATGCCTGACAGCTCCCACATTCTCATACCCATTTGGGCAATTTCTGCGCTCTGTCCATCTGGTTCTCATTACCTCTCAACCTGCCTGCGTCTGATCCAGAAAAAGTGCAGGTCAGAAACAGGGGAAAAGAAACTGAGGTGATGGACAAAACAGAAAGCAGGGGGGGTGGCCTTTGGAGGTCGGGGTAGAGGTGAGTGAATGACAGGAAAGGGGGATCCCAGCTTAGGCGCGCACCGGCCGCTGGAAGGGGCTGCTTAGATATATTACAGAAAGATAATAACAGAGCCTGAGCCGGGAAGCCAGAGGGACCCGTATCTTTGGATTCAAGCCTTTCAAAGGCACCTGTTTTGAGGTGGAGGAGAGAGAGAATGTGATAGATATGGGTGGAAGGGGCTAGATTAAGGGACAGCCCAGTCCATCCCATCTGTCAGGGGCACTGTGTCACAGGGCAGAAAGGCGTCAAGTTCAGCATCAAACAACATGAAGCTTGGAGTCCCATGTACACAACTGGCATGCTTCCAAACATAGGGATAAAACTGTGCTGGAGATTCAATTTTGATTCAAGAATGTAAGTTTTTTAGAAGAAGAAAACTCTAGGGCCAGCAACAACATTGTCTCCCTTTATTTTTCAAAGACAGTTAATATTTAAAAATGAACTAATAGGCACTTTTATGGGATGGTCATTCATGGAACAATAGGACTGGCAGTGAGTGGCCCCCAATGACATATATGGTCATTTTTGGAATTGCTGTGAGTTTATGCCTTTGGAAAGTTGGTCTCATTCTCTGAAGCTGAAAACCTTTTGATCATAACTGCTTCTGACCTAAAATTACCCACCAGCACCATAAGATGCCTCTTGGGGACAAAGAAATAAATATACTAAATATCTGATAATAGATATGAATAACAAGTCCTCTCAGACATTATCCTAAATTAGACTAAGATAAAGCTGTAACTTTTATATGTAAAAATATAACTTTCTCTTCTTATTTTGATAGGGTTGTTATAGCTAATACTAAAAATTTGGAGAATATATCAAAGTAAAAGTGATGAAATAAATACAAATATTTTTACTGAATAAAAATTTTGGAATCAGATGAATGGTTACTTAGATGGTGGTTGTTTCATCACCTGTTGTGATGGCAAAATTGTCGATTTTGTCTTAAAAGCAGGTATGATCGTGTGTTCTTACATATGTTGGAGAGCAGAGGCGTTGCTATGATTTGCAGGCAGAATCTCTTACTCTAGATATGTTTATACAGACAATATGTCTTAGTGTTTTTTGGATCCCAGGGGTACAAGACCTCAAAATTCACTTTTTCACAGTCAGACCCCTAATGCTATCATGAGTATCTTGGTTTTATTGGATGAATTCTAGTATCAAGATGATGTGAAATTTTAGCTACTGAGCCATACCTTGCAGATAAGAAATACTGGCCTCTAATATTTAAGATTTAATTTCAAAAGTTTCAAGTCATGCATGTGTGAGAGTATTTCTATAAAATATATCTGAAATTGTAAATAAACTCTGCGTGAGACATTTGAGTGGAAAAAGAGGTCATTTATAAAAATTTTAAGTTAAAATGACTAAACAATCTGGAGTGAAGTAAATTACAGATGATCAAAAATGGAAGTTTGCTATTTGGCAACTTTAAACTGAATACTTTCCGTCAACAAATACAGCTCTGAAACAGACATTTTCATGTGTACATATTAAAAGGCATAAACTTTTGGCTACTATTACATATCCATTAAAATGGCCATAATATATGGCATCTCTAATTTGGAAAGGAATTTCAGATTCTTAGCCAAAAAAGAATCTCATTTGAACTTAACTTTTCAGTACTGTACATATGTCAGAGAGATGTGATCATTGAAACTCTAAAGGATATTTGTTTCTTTTAATAGCATAGCAGAAAATTAATGGCATGGGGGAGGGTGGAGTGACAATTTAACTTGATGCTTGAGAGCTGTTTACTTATCATTGTGTGCCCAGAGTTCAATGTCCTGTAAAAGAAAGCGGGAAATAAAGAAACCACAACATTCATATGGCATTTAGGAAACTTAAGACACATGGAGGAAAGTGCTTAGAAGGCCATTGAGATGTTTACAAAACAAATCATTTACATTTAACTTTTGTGTATGTAAAACCTGGAATGCCCACAAAGACAACCAACTTTAGCTATAAGAAATATTTTGGCATCAAAATGGTTAATAGTATTATAGCTTCAAAAGAGCCTATTGGCTCACCCTCAAGGATGCCCTGCAGTTGTTGTTAAAGTCATCAGATGAAGCTAGTCTTCTCAGCTAGCCTTTAGATTTGTCTGCTAACAGTAAAAATACTATAATAAATCGGTAACATATGTTGCCAGGCAAGGAAAAGTGATATAAATAAAGAGACTAGGAGACCCAAATCAAGTACAATGTGAAATGAATTTAACTTTCAATCTATTCGTTGGCTAATTACCATTTGAAAAGTAATTTGAAAGTGTTACTGTTATTTGCTTATATTCTTCCTCATTTTTTTTTTTCCTCTTCAGATTGCATTCTTACCCAAATTCTCTTCGTGATTGCCTGTTTTGCGGCTTTGGGGTAAGTCCCAGTTTTCCACAACCTTTAGAAAAAAAAATGCATAACATAAAAGATGCCAAAAAGACTTATGTGTCCTGATGTGTGGGTTTCGTGAAATATACATGGGTTTGTTGAGGAGGTGGGTGGCTAATGAAATAAAGAGAAGGGGTTTGTTTGTGCAAGAATCCAAGAGTGTGTGAAAGTGTGCATTGCAAACGAGTCTCCCATCAGGAAAGCCACCTCTGGGATGGAAATGACAAAGCTTGGAACACACACAATCAATTATTTTCACTAGCATTTAAAATATAGAAAACAAAATCTGCTTTGGGAATTGACTGAATATTTTATTTAGCTTTTTTATTGAGACATCCTTTGAAAAATGGCATAATATAAATAGTTTTACAAAGCAACAATATAATCAATCTCTAAACTAGAATATAAATCAAGGATTTCATTAACTGCTGGTAGCCCGTTTGAATTGTAGTCTTGTCCATAATGCCTATCTATCTATGTATGTCCAAGTTATATTAAAAACCTTTAAATGGCTTTGTAATATCAGCTACATCTAGCTATTATAATAATTAATGGTACTGTTTTATAAATCAATACATGTATTCTTGATAAATTCATATCCAGTTAATGGTGTAATTTAAATAAAAAATTAATGTAATAAAGGACATACAGAAATGGGCAGGAAATCTTTAAAGGTTAAGAGACAAATTTGTCTAAATTCATTTTTAACCTGTTTTGAAAAAAGTTTATATTTAAAATCAGCAGAGATTTACCTTGTTTTTGTGAAACGAATCTTGTCATGTCTAATGGTATCTGGTATTGGATTTGTAAGGTATTTTCCTTTTTTAACTGCTGAGTTTTAATTATGTACTTATTGTACTGTTGGGTGTCTTACTACCACTGTATTCTTGACTGTTCTTTAGAAAAAGAGAACAAAACGAACTAAAATCCTCCAACCAGTCACGTATTTTCAATACATGAATGAAATGTAAACGCTCTTTTAAAAAAATATACCAGTAAAGGAACTGTGCTGAAAATCTCCAAAGTTATACACAAATTTTATTTAGGGGGAAATCTGGCTGATTAGTTCAATGAATTTACATGTGTAAGAGCCCAGTGTTTTTACTGCTTTCACTGAATGAATATCCCAGGAATGTTAGAGAGAAAAGAAAAGAAAAATGCATTGAAGAGTCCACAGTGTGTTTTAACGCTGTACACGGGTGGAGAAACATTCTACAGAGAGAAGAGTGTATTATTGTTCTAATTTTAGAAATGTATATCGAAGGTGTATTAAGGAGACTTGGAAAAACAACTGAATGTTGTAGGTGATCAAATACAACCTTAAATCATTCCAAATAAAATTTCATTCCATTTATAGAGTAAGCATTTTACACAAAATATCTTTCAGAATTATGCAGACCAGTCTGCCCTGCCATTCTCCGTGACATGGTGCAGAAATGTTACTTTAATCCACTGAGCTTTTTCTGACATTTTTTCTTAACATTGCTGAGCCTTATTTAGAGCAGCAAAGGAGATGTGTGCAGTTTCCTTTGACACTGATGGGTGTTTCAAAATGTTACAGGAGAGAGAGAGAGAGGGAGAGAGAGGAGAAAAGATTTGCTGCCAGTCACTTCATCAATAGAGCTACAGGAGCAATTACTATTTGTTAAAAGTTTCCATTTCAAATGAAGCTACATTTTAAAGAAGCCTCATTCCTTTAGAAGAGCTGCTGTCTGGAAGAGGACGGAAGAGAACACACATTAGAGATTGCATGTTAACGTGTACTCAAGTACTGGAATCATTTGAAACGTATTGTGTTTTTAGATGAAACCTAGAGCAAAACCACTCCTAAGAGGCTTAATTTAGGTTTTATAGGAAGAACATAAAAAAGACCAGGTTACAGCCACACACTGAAATATGGGGTACATTTTAAACATCTTCATTTAAAAACGTATGTTTATTTTCCCTCCTGGGATCACTAACGTGGGTCTCGACAGAGAAAGCGAGGACATGCTACATTCTTAAAAATTATCTGTTAAAGGGATCACATTCCAAGACAGGTTTGAGCATTTTTATGACTACAGATAACCTCTTAATTATGTCGCTGCCTTCCACTTGTTAATCAGAGACTTTCAGCACGTTAACCAGTGAACGGTTGCCTTTAGAAGACTACAGTATTTTTAAGGACTAGAAGCACTTTATTCCTATCATCATATCATTGCATGTATGATTTTAGCGCTGCTAGAAACTTACCTGCTTGAAATACCAAACACCAAAGACAAGGTCTAGTTGCCTGTAATGATGCTGTTAAGTACTTCAGACTGTGCAGCACATGAAAAATTTCAAGGGATAGATAATTTTACTTTCCTGCCTCTCCCTGTCTGGCTCCTTCACCTCTCACACAATTCCTATTTGAACAATTTTAGCTATCTTCTGTGGCCACCAATGTCTGAGATACTCAGAAACCCTTTCAGAGAGCAAGGTATGAGTGGAGTAAATAAAATCATGTTTCACTGTTGGTTTATCAACCCTCTTAGGTAGTTTTCCTGCCAGCCAACCTGCGTGCTGTTAAGGCCCATAAAATTATGCAATAGTGACTTCTTTGGAGGTTCTTTAATCAGATAATGGCCGGTGTTAGGAGGGAAGAGCCCAGGGCGATGTTGCTGGCACTTAACACTGGGCCTGGTCATTACTTGTCTGGTAGAGACCAATAAACAGCTGATTACTATCCTATAAGGAGCCAATATTTTACATTTATCCTAGTTATCTTTTTCTTCTCTTTTCAACTTCTCATAATGATAAGCATTTGTCAAGAAGACCTGGGAGCAGTAACCTCACAGGTCCCTTAAAAATAAGAATTTTCCTAGCGTGAAATGAAGCCTTTTGTGAAATGGTGAGAATGATTTTGGTTTTTACAAGAGCAGAGGTTTGATTACTTTAAAGCCCATTTCTTTCAGATGTGGAGACCCCTGGACATCATCCCCCCTTCTCCCGGTTCCCTTCTCTCTTCTATGACAGGTTCACAGACTGCAACCAAGGGGTTTTTAAAATGCAAATATTTATATTTGAGCTCTGGCAATAACAGAGTCAGTTTGCTTCCTCTGTTAGCCTGTGATAATTGATGCTTCATACCTGGAACTACGTTTCATTTCTCTCTTTACACATGAAGATATTATATAAATAAAAGATAACTTATGGAGAGGAAGCAGCCATTTGAAATAATAATCCTAAATTTGACTGGGCAATCTTTTAAGGCTTTAAGAGTCAGAGATGCAGATTTCCACACTTTTAAAGGAAACCTGATTACAACCGGGAAATGTATGCATTTTTTGAAAGTCTATTGAATTTGAATGCCTGAGTGGGTCAAAAAAGAAAAAAAAAGAAGGATTAAAGGAAGGCAGAAGAGAAAAAGGTGTGAATGTTACATATACTTTAAACTAAGGTATTCAACTTCATGTTTAGACTTCTTGTTACGTTACTGACTCTATATCAGAATATAATTTTTTCATGACCTATGTAAATTGCAAAACAGTGGGTCTTATAAAATGCCTCTCTTGCCTGGGATCCTCATCTTAGGATGAACAGCAGTATACCCAGAAGAACTGGACCCTAATTCACAACCTCATACAAAGCCAGGCAATTCTTGAGCCAAACAAACAAAGGGGGTGTAAGCGATTTCATTTATTTTGATAATCCTCCTCCTGCACAGGAGCATTTTGCTGTCTTTGTCAAAGTGAATGACAACAATTTGGCCAACTCTCTCTGAGCTGCACTCAACAGTGACAGGCAAATTATCAGAGGCCCTGCACTTCTTATTATCAGAGGAGAAGCCATCAGGGGGATGCATGGAGGATACCTCTCCCTTGTCACTATTTGTCAGTGGGACAAGGGCCACTGCTAGGGGTAGCTGACAGGTAATTTCAACAATAACAATTACTCCTATTACTGGTGTCATAAACAATTCGCCCAAGGCATGACAATAGCAAAGCTTTATAATTCAATGCCATATAAATAAATGCCAGCAGGTAACAAGTAATTTAGCTCCAATCAAGCTTTCACCCCAGCATTAATATTGTTATTGCAAGAAAATGGAAAATTGAAAAAAATTCAATATGTTAATGAATTAAGAGAGGTTCAAGGGCTAGACAAGAGGGGTTGGAAAGAGAAACCAAAATTATTACGGTATCATATTTGATGCCATGCTGGGTGCCAAACAGCAGTATAATTACTTTAAGATTAAGAAGGGGATCAAATGTGCTGTTTGCCTCTGACTTCAGACCTGGGAAAAACATGACACAGCCTTTCAAAGTCTGCCTCACTCCAATTTCTGAAGAATATAAGTAGAAATATGAGAATGTGTATGTAATGTAGCATCTTGCTGACTTTTTGTTCCACCTGAAATATTTCACTGGAAACAGAGGCATGAGTACCAGAGGAACATCTCCATCTGTTTAAGGAAATCGCATCAGCACCTGCTTCCTTTACATTAAGTCTCAGACTGAAACTATTGTAATAAGCATATTTTTATCTGTGCTCGAGGTAGAGCTGAGAACTCCTCCTTGCTCTCCAGCTGTCCACGTTTTGGAAGTGGGCTCAAGGATACAGTCCCATCTTCCTCTGTAAAACTTCCTGATCAAACAAATTTGCGGTTTCACTATTTGTCCTGCAAGACAATGTGCCATCATGGTGACAGCAGTAAAAGAATTTGAAACTCTCTAATTAGGGGAGCTGCAGAGCAATTAACGCATGTCAAATTTCACTTCATCAAGTGCCACTCTAATTTTCCCTCTAAAAATTAATGGATTTTTTTTTTCCTTTTGGTATGTGTGTGTGTCCCCTTAAGGCAATGTTGATTCAAATCTGCTCAAGATGCAGTGTTGCACAGCTAAGCATCTTCTTGATTACAATCCGCCACACTTCTAACTGCGCTCATTCTCACTGCCACGGATACTTTGTCAACAGTCAAATTACACCACGCTGATAACAATGCATAATGGTGTTCCTCCTCCGAGGCCCCTGGCAGGAGATGGGGTTCATAAAAATGTGATGTTTTCTTCTCAACTGTTTCTCAAGGAAGTTTGTATGATCAGGTCACTAGTTAGGTCGTTCATTTTTTGAAATGAATTCGTTAATTTCAAGGAAAGGAGTGAAATGATGGCATATGAAAACAGCTCATTGAAAAAAGGATCAGAAGAAGAATGAGGAATTGAAAATATCCGTGGCCAAAGTTTTGCTTAAACACTGTTCGAAGACATTTTCAAGAGCACTATTCTTGGTTAAATACCAGATTTTTTTTTTTTTTCTTTACTTATGGGCTATAAACATTGGAAGCCTCTCTTGAACAGACAGTATTTAGATTATGAGAGAAGTTTGTTTAACTGCCATATTTGCCAGAATCCTCAAAACATCACAGGACACAGAAGATAAATGACTTTTTTTTAAGGTCAGGACTGTATATTCCAGATAAATGTTGATTCATTTTAACTGTTTTTATCCTAGTTTGTTGCAGATCTGTGTCTGAGTCACCAGCCCATTCGAAGAATACTTCTCACTGAAAAAATGAAAGAAACACAGTGATTAGATGATCTTACTTTCAGTCTTTTTAGAGATAATTCAGATTTTATGTCTAAAACACAATCAGATCCAGAACAAAAAAGGGGAAATTAAACAAAATGCTCGATGTGTATCTTTGCAGATTGTTCAGGGAGTAGAGAACATTCACATGGATGACATTTCAGTTTTCTCACCATGTAAGTGTATTTTTGGTTATGTTTTCTCTAATCATATTTAGTAAAATATCAAATTCATGGAATGTACACTTCATTTTTAAAAAATTCACAAGTTGAGTCCAACTTTTCATTCACTGACAACTAACTTGAAAATCTAAAATTTGATATTTTGAGGTTTGTATTTCCAAATATCAAAAATTTCTTCCTTCTCATAAGGCAAGTTCTTAAGTGGTCTATTTCAAACAAAAGAAAATGACATTCCACTTTCAGCTAGCAAGTGTTAGATTCTCTCAAAGCTGATTGGGGACACAGTTGGAAGTTTTGCCATTAGAGTCACACAAATTGAATTATATTCATCTTTCCCAAATATCGTTCTTCAAACTCTATAAATATAGCAATACTAGGTTTCAAGTTTCATGTGACTTGTTTACAAATAAAGGTATGTTGAGGGGGGAAAAAAAAACAACAAGCTCTTTGTACTTTAGAAGGACAAAAACCTGAAACAATCTCATATTAAAACATTAACAAAGGATTGTAAAGGGAAATTTAAAGGGATAAAACTTGATTATATAATGCAATCCAGCAGTAATCAATTTTACCTTCAATATCTTGCTTTTGTTTTCCAAATGCTAAATAAACAATACATAATGCATCCCTCATCAGCCAAACCATGGAGGCTCTGTGCTCAAATAACAGGAAACATATTCAATTTTCCTAACAGAAGACAGTTCATTAAGCTGTGCCACATCAAATAAAACTTTAATTTCTCCAGCATCAGAGTCGCAATGAAAGCAATTGAAGAAGATGAGCCATATGGTACTTCTATCAGCAAACACATATTGCTCATTCCCCCAAAGTTTTCTAATTCTGCTCCCCAGACCTGTGTAATATAGATAATGTGCTCCGAGAGCAGCAACCATGAGCTATCTAGTGTACACTTCTAATACTGTATTTAATGGGAAATAATGAATCATAAAAGCCTAGAGAAGACGGCTTTTGCTAACCTAAATCTCAGCTGTAATTTCATTGTTCTGTGCCTAAGATGCTGTTTGCCCTTTCCAAACAACAGCAGTTGAGCATAATTATGCTGCTCAAACCTGGGCTGGCAAAAGCATCTCTAATAGAACCAAGTTTCTATTAACTCCTGAATTTCTGAATTTAATGATGTGCTGATGCAGGCATGGAGATAACCAAGCATGTGTCGTTTCCAAACCCAAAGAAACATTTTCTCCTTCTGCTCTTTGGTCAGACTGCTCACTGCTTTATATTTCCTCCTCCACTCCCTCCTCCCCCCACCCCCAACCCATGCAACAGGAGTGGCATGATTAAAAATGAGGAGATTTTCTTGTTATTAGCAAATTTGACAGTTGCCTGATGAAATGCACATAAAATGTGAAAGCTCCACAGTACTCAGAAGAAATGTCTCTGCTCCAATCCAGGCAAACCAAGATGAAATAATTTAGGTAAAGGACTGTACATCTTTACTCAGAATGTGAAGATTGGATTATAAATGAAAACCAAATATTGCAGAGCTTTTAGAGTGATGGTATTTTGATACATGTGAAGTGTCTAGTCTTACATCTCTCACCTTAACTGCTTTGATTATTAACCTAAACATCATACATACGTTCATGTGCAGCAGTTTCTCTGTCCTGGGTCCAGCCTGTCTTCCGGCAAGAGACTGGGATTGGGGCTTAATTCCTTTGAAGGAAAAAAAAAAAGTTTCTATTCCCTACCCCACCCCCCACCGCTCCCCCCACAAATAGGTTAATGAATTTAGCTCTTCCATTTCTAAAGCTCATCAAATCAATATTTCCCAACACAATGCTAATTGAAAATACCATCACATAACACTGTGGCTATATATTTAAAACATATTTTAATGGTTTTGTTTGTTTTGGTATCATATGAGCCAAGGATGGTTGAATTAAAAGGAGACTTTTAAAAGTTAGAGATTGTCTTTTTAAAGCTTATTAAAATCAGCATGTTACATGCCTATCTCTGAATTAGCTCTACACACTTGATTGCCATCATTAACACTAGTTGTTTGGTGTTGCTCTGTGGTGGCTCAAAGCGGATTCCTACTAGTTATTAACTTGAAATCTCTTTTCATTGAAATTAAAAAAAAAAAAAAATTCTGGTCTGTGGAAGAAACAGTCACCAAAAGAGAGAGGCCTATGAAACTATGAAAAGACCAACAGGTAAAAGGACAGTCACGTCTAAAACACACTCGGGAAAAAAAAAATCATGGCAACAACACAGAAGCAGTCCATTGATTATATTTCATGAATGCCTTAAAACAAATGTTTAAACAGTTTTCTGAAACAGTGCAGAAAACCCCTGCATGCTCCACTGGCTTGCAATGACAATGGCCTATTGCAATGTAAAACACGCTGGAGAATAAAAAGGTGCTTTTTGTTACCATTTTATCAAAGCTGTTCATCTTCGAGCTGCAGGCAGCATTTTGCTGGAATTGCAGATATTTCTCTGTCCAGGCTCCTTTGTTTGTGCATCTCATTTGCATATATTTATCTCCAGCTGAGGGTGCTTTCTGCTCATTAAGGCCTCCCTTCCCATTATTTCATAAGCCAGCTGCTGAGAGAGATTTCACCTGTGGTGACTGAGAAAAGAGGGGTGAAAAACTAAATTCTTCATAAAAAGGAAATCTTCTGAGTCTCTTCCCCTATAAATGGGCACCATTTGTGTTAAACAGCCTCTTGTCATGATAGATGCCTCTGGAGGTCAGGGGTTAAAGTTGATTTGAAGGTCAGCAGTAAAACAACAGACAAACCAGACGCCAAACTGGTTCCTTAGCTGTCGGTGGGAGCTGCGGTACAAACAGGTCTTGAACCTTTTTCAACCTCTAATAAAACAGGGGATGAATCTGAAGTGGATCAACCAGGCCCCTGAGGCAGCAGCACAGAAAACACAAATAATATCAATATCAGGCAGCCACAGGAAACAATGGGGCATTTCTCCCTGCTCCATGCATGCTGCTATTGTTTCAAGGGCTGGGGAATTAATTCCACTTATTTATTTAAGGCGTGTCAACTCACTGCCTAGACCTGTTTCAGTGTCAAGATGAATAAAACTTTTATGGCTCATAAAATAGACCATTCATCCCGATGCTCTTTGTGGCGCATGTTTTTTTTTTTTTTCCCCTGGCATACTGAGTTAGGCCTCTGCTCCTAAACGGTTACATCTGAACTGTTGCTGCGATCCACACCATATTAGAGAAAAAAATGATTTCGCCGGCAAATGGATCTCAACAGAAATGACACAGAAAAGCATTTTAGCTGCGATGGAATAGTCCCCAAATTCCTCCCAAATCCTCATCATGCGCTTGCATCTGTTTTGAGCATGCATTATTGACAAAGCAGAAGTTGTGTTATTTTAGGGGAAAGTTAAAAAATGATAGTAATAAAAAGTTAGTTTTCTAGAATATCACGTATTTCATTTGACTTTCGAAATGCAACCTGGTTAGGATAGCTGTTTCCCATTCATCACCTTTGGCCCAAGTTTTCACTGTTGTGTACTCAGTTCGCACCGACAGAATAATTCAAATGCCTTCTTTAGCTCTACTGCTTTGAATTTTAATTTTGAACAGAAAATGCCAAACATAAATATACATTTCAGCGTATTTTTGGATCATACAATTTTTCAAAGTTCGGTTGTAGAGTCAATTTTCCTTTTTATTTCCAACTCATGACTTTAATAATAAGGTAATCCTCATAAACAAATTAGCATTTATGAAGTGCCACAACCAGTACTAAGCACACACGTGTTCTCAGGCAATTGTTAGTGCTAGTTTAATCTGTCACACAGACCCACTTAGAATAGTAAGAATACTCTTCAGGATCCAGAGCGTACCTTAAAAAAGAAAATAGTCCAGTCAAACAATATCATTCTAGCAGATGCTTTAACAGGGAACATCATATGAACCAGATTGCTTGATATTAAAATGAGCAAAAGGAAACCATCCCATGGTATTTCACAAATTCTCCAATCATGGGTTAAATCACGTACACCATAGCTCTCTGCTCTGCTGCAATGTAAGTTGATTTGTGGATGAGTCGCTTACTGTGTTGTCCCAGTTGCTTTGGTTTGGAGGTCTCCAGTGACTATGGAGGCCTTTGCTTATGGATGCCAGATTACTTCTAATTTAGTCAGCCAGTAGGCCAGTTTTTCTGCATGCACACAAGTTTTTCCAGCAAGTAGATTATTTGAGAATGGCCCAGACAGAAGTACTTTCACACTTGGTTCATGGGTAAAGATGCCACCCTGGGGGTGTGGGGTTCAGTTTTGGGTGCCAAGTGCTGCTTAAGGTATGATATGAGGGGGAGGTAGAAGGAAAGACCATTGCATGCTCTTGCCCATTTGAACTGTGGCGTGGACCAGAGCTCTGCATGGGGGTGGTCCCTTTACCAAGCACTCCTGTTTGAAAATGGAATTGCTTTCAAGTGGCCACCAGACCCTGAGAAAAATATTTCAACTCACAATTGATTAGGTTTTGGTAATCTACGGCAATGTGTTCTCATTTAAGCATGGAGCAGGAGATTTTTCTTCGATGACCCTTTACAGTTTAAAGAATGCAAGCAGTCCTGCTTCACACAAGAAATGCAAGTTGTGGTTGGAGAAATTTTCTAACTTATTGAAGGCAGTTTATATCCTCCTCTTTGTACACCCTCTGCCTTCCCAAAGCATTTTATAGCTCCCTCTGCATCTGAGTTATCAATTTTCTCTCAGACCTTCCACATTATATTTAACCCCACTCCCATCCCCCAACCTAAGCCCTCCCAGTAACCAGCAAAAATACAGTTTACTCCCCCCACCAAGTCTGCACTCCAGTCTCTCGTTCTACTTTTGCTCTAATCTAATCACTAATTCTTAAGCTTGGCCAAATAGTTAAAAATGTTAAGTGCTAGCAAGGCCTTCTACCTCCCCCTCATATCTGTCTCTGTTTATGGAATGGGTCTGGTTTCCTCCTCTTCTCCTTCAGCCCAGGGTCTTCAGGTCAGAACACTGTAAATACACACAGCTCTGGCCCGACCCATAAATCTGAGCAAAGGGCAGGCTTATATATTCAGATAAGCATGGGTCGGGGGCAGGCACTTGGAAGGAACAAGAACTAGTGAATCTGATGCTCTGCAGCCATGCTCTTGAGACGAGAATTGAACAGGCCAAGAATCTTCAGTGTGGAGAGGAAAAGATTTTTGTCTTGAAACGTCTTTCCTTATTTCTAAAGGATGAGGTTGGCACTGCTTCCTCCTTTTAATTTTTTTTTTTTTTTACTTTTTCCATATTGGTTATACTCATATCCTTACTGAACATATTATCTTCAAGGCAATCAAATTAAACAATAAATTTCATTTATTTATTTCCGATGTCTTTCTTCCTTCTTAAGTGTATTGGTTTGTGATTTGAACTCTGTGTATGTAGGCTGTGTGTGTGTGTGTGTGTACGTGCATGTGTGGTAAATGAGTCCTTTTCCTAGAAATTCTATTCTACTGTAATTTTTCAGATCTAAAGGTCTCTTCCTAAATAACCATGCTGTTAGTCACCATATTGAATCCTCAAGTAAAATATGTCTGAAGGAGTTGGGAATGATAAAGTGATAAATAAATGCGTA
>SJYQ01001050.1:33435-158488 GCA_006410935.1 Redunca redunca
CTTCAATCTTTAATGTTTCTACTTTATTACCAAGTTCAAGTCTTTTCTGTTGAATTTTCAAATCTCAAAGTTTTCTATGATTCCAGAAAGACTATCCTTCTTGGGACATGTGTCCCCTGTGCACAAATATACTGCCATAATGGAAAGTCTTGAACATGGTGACTGTGGCTGAAAACATACCTTCTACTATTCACCTGACCTGATTCTGCTTCAGAGGTGATGACCACACCACACACTTGTCTCAGTCACTTAAGAATCTAGGAAATGTATGATGACCTAGAGGGGCAGGATGGGGAGAGGAGGAAGGGACCAAGAGGGAGAGGATACATGTATAATTATGACCGATTCACGTTGTTGTAAGGCAGAAACCAACATTGTAAAGCTGTTTTCCTAAAAGTTAAAAAATAAATTAAAAAAAGAATCTGGGAAATGTGGCACTTGCTTTGTTTTCAGTCAACATTTTAAATTTTATCATGTACATATATAGAATTAAAATTTTTTTCATATATAGAATTTTTATCTCATTTCTCTAGGTTATTTTTTTGACAAATAAAGAACTGATTTTTTTTTTTAAGCCCAATTCATATTCCTCAAAAGGACCTTCTTGGGTTGAAATGTTAGTGACAATTCCATGTAGGTAAGAGAATTTTATGGGAAAAACTGCCAAGAGAGTAACTGGGCTGGCTGCCCAGACTGTTCGCTACATTCTAGCCTTGCCTTAGACAAATCCTTACATGGAAACAATCATAATAATGATCACCACTAATTGAGCACTTACTTTTGGAAAGCAACCTGTCAGGTACTTTAGATACATATTAATCTTTTTTTTTTCATTCTGATGGGTAGTTTTAAAAAAATTTTTATTTTTAATTGGAGGATAACATTTATAACAACATGGCAAATGAAGTGTTGTAATCTCCACTTATGAATGAAAAACTCTGATTGGCAAAGTGAAGGCGTATCTCCTAGAACAAAGATTTAAGCTTAGGATTCAAACATAAGTGCGACCCCAGAGTCCTCGGTTCTGAACTGCCTCTTATGGTCTCAGGTTCTCCTCTTCAGGATGTGGGTCTTGGGCGAAACGGTGTTGATTTAGCAGGGTATTCTGCGTCTGGGTTGATTTTCTCTGTCCACACCTCTCCTGAAGCCTAGGCCTGACCTTTTCAACAGCCCTCTGCTGTCATGGCCTGGCTATCACAGAAAAACTCCTGCAGTCCATACCTAAGAATGAATTCATTGATTTCTCACCCAACCTGCTTCTTTGTGATCCATGTGACATTTCCTGGGAGCACCACTGTCTGCTCCACTCTGTAGTTCAGGCTCAAGGCTCTCTCTTGCTGCCTCAGCTCATTCCCTTCTCACTTGCCATGATCATCAGTTGGCCTGGCAGAGCTGTGACAAGTGCAGGGGGCATTACTGTCTCACTCCCTGGGTTTGCATCTGCCTCCTCTATTTACCAGCAGTGCAGCATTACACTGGAGAGGGAAATGGCAACCCACTCCAGTATTCTTGCTGGGAAATTCCATGGATAGAGGAGCGTGGTGGGGTTGCACAGAGTTAGACATGACTTAAGTGACTTAACACGCACGCACACAGCATTGCACAACATACTTTACTCCTATGTACCTTGATCTTTTCATCTGTAAAATGGGTCCCAAAATACTACTTATTTCATAAAGTAGCCTAGTTCGGATCCCTGGTATTGCTTCACCTAACTGTTACAACAGCCTTCAGGCTGGTTTCTCTCCTTGTCATCCAGCCTCCTCACTTCCACCAGAGTTAGCATTATAAAATAATACCTATGATACCCTCCTGCGTAAAAGTCTTTGCCTCTTTGTTGCCCTCAAGCCTAACTATGGAGTCAGGCAAAGTCTTTGTAAGCTCCTGCCAACTAGCCTTTCCAGGATTATTTTCCATCATGTCCCCCTAAGCAATCTGCACTCTGGTGACAAAAAAGTTATGCATATGATATGCTCTTGAGCCTCCAGACTTCTGACCATGTTGTGCCACCCTACCAGCAATGCCCTTCCTTTCCATTTCTGCCTAGTGATGGGCACTGATCTTGTATATCTCAGTTCAAAAGTTACCTATTTTTTAGGGCAGCACACATTGAGTTAGTCACATGTAGAGTGTATTTGTTCTGTTTTAGAATCTAATATGTTGAACAGTTGAATGACAGGCATTGTCATCGTAATGTTGTAACCATTTGGCTGTGAATGCCTGTGGGCAGAGACAGTATATTTTTCAACTCTGTATCTTTTGTTCTAGAGTCTCACATAGAGTGGGACTTGTCCCCCAAATTTTGATTAATTTATAAAATGGCATTCCTCACCCTAAATATGACTTAAAGTAAATGTGAATTAAATGCTTGCAATGCTGTTAATTGAATTAAGTCTTGTTAGCTTGGATGAGACAGTGAACTTGTGACAAAATTAAAAACTCAAGAGAATTTAGGAGCTTGGGATTAACAGATACAAACTGTGATATGCAAAACAGATAAATGACAAGGACCTATTGTGTAGCACAGGGGACTATATTCAATATCTTATAATAACCTATAAGGGAAAAAGAATCTGAAAAAGCTACATATATATGTATATACATATAACTGAACAACTTTATTATAAATCTGAAACCAACACATTATAAATCAACTATACTTCAATGAAAACTCCAGTGCAACTGTATTGTTCTTACAGTCTCCAAGATGAAGCCATCCTGGTTTTTCTTAGTACACATGTTGCTGCTGCTGCTGCTGCTGCTAAGTCGCTTAAGTCGTGTTCGACTCTGTGTGACCCCATAGATGGCAGCCCACCAGGCTTCCCCATCCCTGGGATTCTCCAGGCAAGAGTACTGGAGTGGGGTGCCATTGCCTTCTCCGAGTACACATGTTAAATAGTACATTTTTCTGGCACCTTAAGAAAATGGAAATTCTTTAGAATATCAGTGAGGTCTCTATGTTTGATATAGCTCACTAGCCAGTTTTTGCTTATCTGCCCTTACTCTAGGCATAATATTTTACGGGAGGCAGTGTATGGATAAGGACATAGCCATAGGCTTGGGAGCTGGAAGGCCTGGGTGCTGCCACCTACAAGTTGTCTAATCACGGGCAACAGTTTTCCCAGGACCTGTCCTCTTATCTGGAAAGTGGGCATCATAGTAACATCTACCACAGAAGGTACTATGAATATCCAATGAGTTAGTGCTTCCACATACTTAGATAAATGCCAGGCTTACAATAAATGCTCAATAAAAATGTTAAATATGTCACCAAGTTGGTGTTTACAGGTGAGGTACCTGAAATTCTGGTAGAAGAGTGAGGGTGATTTCGTCACCAGAGCACAGTGCAGAGAGCTTGGAGAGATGAGGAGTTGGCCCATGCAGGAGTTGGCAGGACTAGTTATCCATTCAGACATCATTCCAACACTCCAGCAATTTAGCATTTCATCATATGACACATAGAGCTAAATCTAGGGGAAAACAAATTTTAATTTAGCAGTTAGGGCAGTTGCTCCAGAATTGTTCTGCCTGGGTTAAAATCCTAGCTCTATGACATGCTGGACTGTGAAGAAAGCTGAGCTCCAAAGAATTGATGCTTTGGAACGGTGGTGTTGGAGAAGACTCTTGAGGGTCCCCTGGACTGCAAGGAGATCCAACCAGTCCATTCTAAAGGAGATCAGCCCTGGGATTTCTTTGGAAGGAATGATGCTAAAGCTGAAACTCCAGTACTTTGGCCACCTCATGCAAAGAGTTGACTCATTGGAAAAGACTCTGATGCTGGGAGAGGTTGGGGGCAGGAGGAGAAGGGGATGACCCAGGATGAGATGGCTGGATGGCATCACGGACTCAATGGACGTGAGTCTGAGTGAACTCCGGGAGATGGTGATGGACAGGGAGGCCTGGCGTGCTGCGATTCATGGGGTCGCAAAGAGTCGGACACTACTGAGTGACTGAACTGAACTGAACTGATGACATGCTGGTCATGTAACCTTGGGAGAATGTTTTCTTTTTTTTTAAATTTTATTTTAAGTTGAAAGATAATTACAGTATTGTGATGGCTTCTTCTATACAACAACATCAGCCATAGGTAGCCATATGTCCTAAGTTCAAGCCTTCTCATCTGGCGAATGAGGGGGAAAAGCCTAATTTTAGCATGTTACCTTTTGGAAGAATTAAATGAAAACAACTTGACATGCTTATCATAGTGCTTGTTGCATAGTGAGAGCTTCAGATCTGTTAATTGCCGTTTTCTTGTTGAAAGTATCATAATGTTTTAGTATATGGTGTGCTTCTTAAATTTACTGTGAAATATACCAAACCTGTGCCCTGCAGTTTTCATTCAATGGATGCAACTGCATGGATGTGTGTAGCTCCCATTCCATCAGGTTCACTGCTATACAGCATTTTATTATACCAGCACCTCACAATTAATTTTATTATTTTTTTATATTGATGGGCATCTAGACTGTTACTGATTGATTTCTATTACAAACACTGCTGCATGGAACATTCTCATTCCATGTGCTTTGGTGCACATGTGAACGACTGAAAGATTCTGTTTAAGGAATTAAACTCAGGGATGAAATTGTAGGACATGTGAATGTTCAAATTTACTGTGTTGTGCTTAGTCGCTGTCATGTCAAACTCTTTGTGACAGCATGGACTGTAGCTCGACAGACTCTTCTGTCCATGAGGATTCTCCAGGCAAGAATGCTATAGTGGGTTGCCATGCCTTCCTCCAGGGGATCTTCCCAACCCAGGAATAGAACCAGGGTTTCCTGTGTGGCAGGCAGATTCTTTACCAGCTGAGCTACCAGGGAAGCCCATTCAAATTTACTAGATGTGGTAAACTCTCTTCGAAGTAGCAGCTCATGAAGGATTTTCTGACAGATGATTTTTACAAATGTATTTTGGATCTTCTTAAAAATTACTCTGTCATAGACAGTCTACAAGATTTTATGGTTTCAGTATAAAATCCAAATCACTTCCTTCTTTTTGTGTTCTTAATCTCATGTGGTCCCCCTGTAATGGCCAACAGAATACCGTAAAAGTGATTGTTGTTTAGTCGTTAAGTCGTGTCTGACTCTTTACGACCCCGTGGACTGTAGCCGGCCAGGCTCCTCCCATCTATGGGATTTCCCAGGTGAGAATACAGGGAATCCTTCTCAAGGGGATCTTCTCAAGCCAGGGACTGAAATTGCCTCTCCTGCACTGGCAGGTGAATTCTTTATCTCTGAACCACCAGGGAAGTCAAACTGATGGAACAGGTAACAAAGAACTTTCTTCTGTTTGGGATTCCTTGAAAACTCAATTGGTAAAGCATATGTCTGCAATGCAGGAGACCCTGGTTCAATTCCTGGATCCAGAAGACTCCCCGAATAAAGGAAAGGCTACCCATTCCAGTATTCTTGCCTGGAGAATTCTCTCCCAAAGAGTTGAACACTACTGAGCAACTTTCACTTTCACTTTTCTGTTTGTGGCATCCCTTCTCTTTCTGTCACTTTTGCATCTCTTTTGGGCTTCCCTGGTGGCTCAGACAGTAAAGCATCTGCCTACAAGGCGGGAGACCCAGGTTCAATCCCTGGGTTGGGAAGATCCCCTGGAGAAGGAAATGGCAACCCACTCCAGTGTTCTTGCCTGGAGAATCCCATGGATGGAGGAGCTTGGTGGGCTACAGTCCATGGGGTCGCAAAGAGTCAGACATGACTGAACAACTTCACTTTCTTTCACTTTCTTTCTTGCAGCCTACAGTCAGTATAAAACCAACTCTACAGGGACTTAAAGAGTTAAAGTTGCCATCTCTCAGTTGGATTATGGAGGGTTTTGTTTTCTTCAGTAAACTTTTTCTGTACTATGTAAGATCTTTCTAACAAACTTGTGTTACTACTTTTATTATTAGGAAAATATATTTGGCACCTGGGGAAATTATTATTGATTTACTTTTAGCATTACAGAGAACTGAGGACCACAAAATTGTACCTTTAAATTGGAAAAAGCCATCTTACCAAGCATATGCCAACAGCAGAGCATCCATAAAGGTTCTGGATGCTGCTTCAGTTTGGTTGACTTCCTTCTAAATCATCTTGGTCTTTTTGGCACTGGGGACGGGTTTTGTGAAAGACAATTTTTCCATGGAGCAAGGGTGGGGTGGAGTTGGTTTCCAGAAGATTCAAGCATAGTAGGGTTCCCTCCTATGAGAATTAATGCTGCTGCTGATCTGCAAGGAGGCAGGTGGAAATGTGAATGATGGACAGCAACCGTAAGTACAGATAAAGCTGTGATTGCTTGCCCACCGCTCACCGTCTGCTGGGCAGCCCGGTTGCAGTTGGGGACCCCTGTTTTAGTGTACTTATTCTGTTATTTGTATTCTCTATACATTTCCAATGTATACTGTGTTTCTGTCTTCATGCTTTATTGCTATTGTGTTTTCCCTTTCAGACCATCAGCTCTGTGAGGACAGTGGCTGTCTTTCTAACTTACCATCCTTTCCGCAGTCCTTAGAGCAGAGGAGGCACTTACTAATCACTTGAGGAATGGCTAAATTGTTCAGCCTACACAAAAGAGGAGAACCAGGAGCAGGAAAATCAGTTCAAACAAAGTTCTATCCAAGGTGAGATTATCGACAATTTGGGGTGCTGTTCTCAGTACCAGGTGCCATTGAGGACAGACACCAGGTGTCACCTGAGTGTCCAAGGTCTGCGCCAGGTGGAAATTCAGAGAAACTTCCTGTGAGGGTGTTCAGTCAGTGCCAAGGAAAGAGACTGGGGCAGTTTTCTGAACTCCAGTGAGGCAACCAAGAAGGGGCTTGTAACTGAATCTTCAGAATTGACAGTAAATCATCATGGCCTCTAGGTCTATTTGAACCATCTAAGACTGAATCACATTTACTTCTTAAAACAAGGAAATGTTTTGTTTTTATCATGTACAAAATACTGATCACAAATACTTCAGGCAATAAGAAAAAATACTACCAGTTATGGCAAGCACTGGAAATTTATAATCTGGTGACTTCATAAAGATCTGATCATTCCAACATCACGTTTCCAATCATTATTTTTTAAGCACTCCATTTATAGGGAATCATGTAGCCAGAATTTATTGTTTGTTTAGATTTTTCCAATGCCCTCATCACTGAGGTCTCTGGTTGCATGTGTAGAAGATTAAGAGATACAATAAACTAAAAAGAATAGACCAAGAAACACATACTAGATCTGGGCCAAACTAAATAAATATGTCTACTTCTAAATCCTGGAGTTCAACAAGAACAAAAACAAACTCTTACATATAAAAGAAGTAAAATTTTCATAAGAAAGAGATTCAGCCTTAATTTGATCTGTTTGCCCAAGTTAAACAGATGTTTAATCTAGAAGCCAGTATTCATAATTATTTTTATATTTTCCAATTACACTTTTGAAAATAATATGGGCCACAAAGAAGCCCAACCAAGGAATTAAAATTCCCCCAGATGTGAATTAAGGGCAAGGCATGGGTTTTCAACTCAGAACAAATGATCTTAAAATCCTGTTTGNAAATTATAAATTAATAAAATAAGAATGAACTACAGCTATTTGCAACTCTTCTCAGTATCAGGTTAAAAGCCCAGTTCCCTGGGTTTAATTTCTTGTTTTGTGATGGTAGACAGATTGCTCCATCTCTTTACAACTCAGTTTTCTCACCTGTAAAATGGGGACAATAATAGTATCTGTCTCTGAGTTTCTGTGAGACTCCCATAAGTTAATGCATGTGCTGCATACAGAATAAGAACGAAATAAATATTAACTGTGATTATTGAACAGTGAAATAAAGCACCTGCCTATCGTTAGGAATGGTCTTATCTTCCTTTGTTTTGACAAGAGAACACCCTCGTCCATCTCTGCAGCTTCAGTCATTCTTAGCTTAGATGGCTCCTTTCCTCCTCCCCTCTGAGAATGCTTCCCTAGTTCTTCTCTTGGCCAGATCTGACTCACTTTGACTGATCCCTTAATAGGGGTAGGTTAGCATTGGTGAAGGAAATGGCAACCCACTCCGGTGTTCTTGCCTGGAGAATCCCAGGGACAGAAGAGCCTGGTAGGCTGCCATCTCTGGGGTTGCACAGAGTCAGACACAACTGAAGTTGACTTAGCAGCAGCAGCAGCAGCGCCAGAAAATGACTCAAGGCTAATTCCTCTGGAAATAAGTGTTTTTTTCTTTTTTTAAAAATTTCCTGACTCTGTAGAATTAGCAAGAGCACTAGAGAAGACCTGATGAATTTTAGAAATCTATAAGAAAATAAGAGCAACCTTTGCAAACACTTCTCTTCCTAAAATAAACCTCTTTAAACATTTCTGTCCCAGAGCGCCTGTGATGGAGTATATCACGTGGCTATCACTCTCCAAAAAGGAGAACAAAACAAAAATTCCCTGTGTAAGGATCATATTGACGTGACTGTGCATCAGGAAACTGAATACAGCTCTGTTCCCTTCTGGCAGATCTGAAGGAAGAAGCCAGTTGTCAGTTCTGTTTCTCTTCCACTTGCCATGTTGTCATGGCAAAGGTCTACGGTAGACAGAGGTCTCCAGGCACAGCACAAACCAGTGTCCTGGCCTTAAACCCATGATTCTGTGCTGTGGGCCAGTCACGTCAATTCCCAAGCCTCAGCTGTCTTGGCACCATTATGCCAGCCCAACAACCATGGTTATATCCAAGCAGGGACGTGGGCCAGGTGGCCTTGTAAGGTCCCACCCAACTCTTAAATCTATGACTCCTTTTACTTGTTTCACTGTGAGAACACTGTAACCTCTCCTCCCAATTGTATCATCTTTAAAATCTAGCCCTTGAGTAAAGAAATCTTCTGCCATGGATTTTCTTCTGGATTTCTTTGCCTTGAGCTGTGGCACTGAAAATCTTCTTGAAAAGAAATATTACTCTCCTCCCATGCAAGGCTCTAGTCATCTTCCGAAATGCCATTTGGATCCAGTTACTTCCCTGGGTAAACTCTTTCAGTTGCTTTTCTCGGTGTGCAGTGTGATAGAGCAGTGTGTGCGCGGCATTCATATCCTTCATGTGGGCCTGTGCAGTCCACTGCCCCATGGGTATCTTGGGATACGGCCCTAACAAGCTGGACACCTCTTTTGCCATCTTCTCTCTTCCCCATCCCCTGCCTTTGGATGGATTCTTTCCTCTGAAATTAACAAGCTTCTTCACTTTCCCTGCTTGGCTAAAGCCTTCTCTTCCTATACATTAAACTCAGGTATTGTGTCCTCTGGGGCCCTTCTTGGACCTCAGAAGGGGATGGGATGTCTCTGTTCTGTGCCATCTGATCCTCCTTGCTTCCCGCTGCTGCACTGTCCATGCTGCACTATACTTGCTTTGTGGCATTTCTGTTGCCCACTGGTGGAAGCTTCTGAAGACAGGCACTGGATCTTGCATTTTGGCAAATCCTGCACCAGCCCAGAGTCTGCTCATGGCAACAAGGTCACTAAATATTTGAAGCCCGGATTTGACAAGATTTTCCTTGTGAATACTTAGAGACACCATAAACCTGGGGATTAGAATTAGGTATGCATAGCTGATGGAAAACTGTTCCCAGAGAATTTGGAGAGGGCAGACCTAAGGTGATGATTTGTAAGACTTAGAAAGGATGGGAAGTAAGATGCAGAGGCCGTTGAACCTGAGAATGATATCTTCAACAGGTAATATGCCCAAATGATTCATCTTTGAAACTGATGAGGTGTAAAATTCTACTTTTTGGGCTAACAGTTCATCAAACTAATACAAACTGTGGGAGGAAAACTTGTCTGGAAGTGACCCCAAATGAACCAAGACTGCAAGATCTTGATTCAAGGCAGAAAGAAACTGCCTAAAAATTTTCAAAAATTTTGAAACTGTGCATTGAGCACCTACTATCAATTGGATATTTTTATCAGGTGCTTTAAATTCATAACCACATTTATTAAACCCCGCAGTATCTCTGTGATGTAGGTAATATTAGCCATATTTTGTGAACCAGGAGACTGAAGCCAAAACGGAGACTGATGTCACATGGCTTGGAAGAGACAGCTCTGATGGGGTGACCCTAAAGGTAAAGGAGTAAAGGAGGGGCATGCGTGTGTGTTTAGTTGCTGAACTGTGTCTGACTCTTTGCAACCCCATGGACTGTAGCCTGCCAGGCCTCTCTGTCCATGGGACTCTCCAGGCAAGAATACTGGAGTGGGCAGGCATTGCCTTCTTCAGAGGATCATCCTGACCCAGGACGGAACGCACGTGTCCTGCAATGCAGTCAGATTCTTTACCGTCTAAGCAAACAGGGAAGCCCAACAAGGGGCAGCCTCATACAGACCATGGTTAAACAGACATGTGAATCCTGTTCCCCCAACGCAAGGATCAAATGTAGCTGAGGGAACCACAGGCTCCTGCCTGGAAGGGGCTGAGCCTGCTGGGTAAGCTCAACATAGGCAGGGAGAAGGTCAGACTCCGCAGGCAGATGGGTCTGCTACCAGCCCTGTGTGGACCCAGCCAGGCACGCTCACTGATTTTCTCCTGGATTCAACAATCAGGCTGGCAGCCAGTGTGACTCTAAACCTCAAGCATAAAACCAGGGAACGAAATCCTTGTCCCTAGCAGTGGCTTGAATGTTAACCGACATGTATTTTTTACATCACCTTGACTGGATGGTGGTGCCCAGTTATTTGGCCAAACACCTATCGAGATGCTGCTGTGAAGGTATTTTTTAGATGTGATTGAAATTTATTTATCTTTAATTTTTTTAACTTTTAATTTTATATTGGAGTATATATAGCTGATTAACAATGTTGGGCTAGTTTCAGTTGTACAACACAGTGATTTAGTTATACATATAGATGTTTCTATTCTTTTTCAAATTCATTTCCCAATTAGATTGTTACATAACATTGAACAGAGTTCCCTGTGCTATACAGTAGGTCCTTGTTGGTTATCCATTTTAAATACAGCAGTGTGTACATGTCAGTCAGTTCTGAGTAAAGTCAATTAAGCTCCAGAATATGGGTGGGCCTCATGTAATCAGTTGAAGGCCTTGACAGCAAAGGCTGAAGTTACCAGAAGAAATTCACCTCAAAACTGCAACATCAACTCTTACCTGAACTTGCAGCCTGCCTCACAGACTGCAGTCTTTCCAGTCCCCACAATCACATGAACCTATTCCTTCTCTCAATCTCTCTCTCTTGTTCACTTTTGTGTCTCTGTGTGTACAGGTATGTGTGTGTGTGTGTGTGTGTGTGTGTGTGCGCGCGCGTGTGTGTGTATTCTCCTTCTGGTTCTATTTCCCTGGAGAACCCTGGTACTACAACTGGTGATGCTGAATCTGTAGCTGAAAGGTTAGCATGATGGCTATGAAAGCCACATTCAAGTTTTAGATGGTTCTCATAGGATTGGGCTTATTCCATGTGTGCCATCAGTGTGGATTATCTAGGATGCCTGAACATTTGAAATGGTTTACATAGTGTATGCTGGCTCTGGTCAGTGCTGCTATAGGAAAGATGCTCATGTTATGAAAAAACTGAATCAGATGGTTGGCTGCTAGGGGTACTTCAAACTATTTTAAGGACAGTGACATTCAGTTCAGTTCAGTTCAGTTCAGTCTCTCAGTCGTGTCCGACTCTTTGCAACCCCATGAATCGCAGCATGCCAGGCCTCCCTGTCCATCACCAACTCCCGGAGTTCACTCAGACTCACATCCATCGAGTCAGTGATGCCATCCAGCCATCTCATCCTCGGTCGTCCCCTTCTCCTCCTGCCCCCAATCCCTCCCAGCATCAGAGTCTTTTCCAATGNAAGTGATGGGACCGGGTGCCATGATCTTCGTTTTCTGAATGTTGAGCTTTAAGCCAACTTTTTCACTCTCCTCTTTCACTTTCATCAAGAGGGTTTTTAGTTCCTCTTTACTTTCTGCCATACGGGTCTTATGTTAAATAATTATAATGCACTTTTCCCCACATTTAAACATTTGTGAGTTTCTCTCATGTCTATTAAATTACTAGCACATAGCTGGGCAATTATTATGGAACTGAGTTGAGACTGTAATAATGGCAAATTAAGAACCAAATTTCAACTTAAAATTAACCTGTATTTCTTTATTTTCTTCACCATGCTTTTTCCTTATGTATTTCTTTTAAAGTACTCCCTTTTATGACCAGCATATTAGTAATGTTCTATTATTACTTGGTTATTTAATTATAAATTAAAATGCATAGCTCACAGGATTTCTGATGAGAACTAAGCAAGAAATTAAAACACAAATGAGAAATTAAGCTAATTTGGAAATAACGTCTCTCTGAAATCAATTGCATTGTTTTCACAGAAAGTATAATTGGAAGGAGAAATCTGTCTATTAAATTTATCCAAAAGAATAAAAGACTTATTGGAATATAAAAAAGTACTGCCTCTTTAAATGTTAATGAACACCAGCTTTATCAACTCTAGAAGGTTTTGCTTTAAGTTTTCCTCCTTCAGTGAACATTTTAGTGCCTCACCTACAATGCGGGAGACCTGGGTTAGATCCCTGGGTCAGGAAGATTCCCTGGAGAAGGAAATGGCAACCCACTCCAGTATTCTTGCCTGGAGAATCCTATGGACGGAGGAGCCTGGTGGGCTACAGTTCATGGGGTCACAAAGGTTGGACACGACTGAGCAACTTCACTTCACCTGGCAAAGAAACATGGGATTGAACCTGAGATTTGAGACCATGGAAATAGCTGGTCTGGAAATTTCAAGCCAATTTCATCCCCTTTCCTTTAAGCATGGCTCCATGCCCTCCTCTTTTCTCCTTGAATGATCCTGTCAACATTCTTGGTTTTGCCACTGTTGACACAGCCAACCTTTCCTGCCCCACTGGTTAAATTTGCACTCAGTGAAGACCAGAGGAATCCTGTAAGAGATCTGATATCCATCCCTTGGTCAGATCATCTTGCAGGGCAAGAAAGTATCATAAGAAGCTGAGGGTATTAGCCAGCCTTGCCCTTGATGTTTCCTGTTGAAGATAACTCCAGCACTCTCTAAAACAGCACTGAGGTAACAGATGTCATCTCTTTGGAAGGGGTATTCAGCCCTGTAGCATGCCTGCTGGGGCCAAAATTCCCTCCAACACTTTGCAGCCATGGTGTATCCAAGTGTGGCCCCCACTTGGACTCACAAATCAAGCATCACTTGGGAACTTGTCAGACATGTACATTCTCAAGCTCTACCCCAGAATCTCTGGGGAAAGGGCCCAGTAATCTGTTGAAAAAACTTTCAGGGGGTTCTGAAGCACACTCCAGTTTGAGAACTACTGGTTATAGCACTTCAGCTCCTTACAAACCTGGATGAGTCTATTTTGGGGGTTTTTCAAAATTAGATGAATATTACATTTTTGTGGAGTATTTCCTCAGTAAAGAAAGGCTCTGGTTACATTAGAACACAGTGAATGTGTGCACATTTGTGGGTGTGGCATTTGGGGGTCAGAGTGACAACACGAAAGGCCTTGTTCAGAGACTTCTGAACTCTTAATGGCAATGACTCAGTGAACAAGGCAGAGATAATTTCTCAAGATTGCCTTCATCAGCTTCTAATCTGAATTTTTGGGAAATCTTCATTTTGGACCCACACAGTAGAGCGGGCCCAGACTGGGCCTTGGCACAGCACAGCCTCAGGGTGCCCAGGCTGAGGACCCAGACCCACTTCTGTTAGGCGGTGTGACCTAGGGCAAGTCCCATCTTCTTTGGGGCATCTGCAGGAGAATTGGTCAGATGACATCCACTCTGGGTTCAAAATGGCACTGACCACAGAGACTTCCTTCCTTCCTGTTACCTCCTCTGTGCATTGAGGACTTTAGTAGAAGAGATCCTCCCACTAAAGACCTCTCCTACCAGGAAAAAAGTTTATAAATTGAATGATTTCTAGGTTCCCTTTCAGTTCTAAAAATCACCAGGCAGGCCTACGCTTGGTGTCCTAACTGTGAAGCCTTGTGGTGATGGAGTTTATGCATTGTTTCAAAGCTCTGGAGGCCTCCTCTGAAGATTTGTTTTCTGGGGGTGGGCTTAGCAACTCTGTTTTTTCCCCCTTAATCTATTTTCTTTTACAAAGAACAAATGTTCCCAAGTACAATTTGCACCCAGATTACTAGACTCTCCACTTAAACATTACCAACAGCTATAATTTAGAAATTCTTTTATCTGTTCCAAGCTAATAGCAGTTTTGCGTGTCTTTATATTGTTTTCATCTGTTTCCTTGGCCCCCTCCCCTTCAGTTATTGTCTCTGGAATATAGGCGGGCTTGTTTAATTTTAGTGCTGAGTGTGGGATATGGAAAAGATTACTCTTAATTATATTACTTATTTATTGAAATGTAATATTTTTGTATGGCCCTTCTGGGTTACAGTAGCAGTATGCTCTTTTGTGAGGACACTGCAGAAAGGTTGCAGAGGGGAGGATCTGGAGGAAATAGGATCTACTTTCATCCAGCAGTGATCTATTCCTCAGTGTCTCCAGACCAACTTTTATTCAAAGAGTTTCTTGAATATTACTCACCCTGCTCTAGTAGTCAACCAGTTCAGTGATATTCTTTCTCCAACTCTATGAACCTCTTCTAAAACAGTCACAATAGGGCCTAACAAAGATTCCCATCCAGGGTAGTTAATGCATATTGAATAGGACTGAGCTGAGGGGGCATTTTTCCTCTTGTTGGCCTGGGGATTACAATCCTGTCTCTAATGAACCACAGTCCGCAGGACTTTAAGAAAGCTGTAACGCCAGTAAAGAACATAAGACAAATCCTTGGTCAAGCTACAACCAAGAAGGAAAAAAATATTCCATCTCATCAAATTTCTCACTTTGTCCATAATATTCTCAACTTCAACTTTCTCCGTATTTCTTTGTGCCTGCTGGTAGGGCAGGAGTCAGAAGTCCTCAGCTTTGCATGCGTTCCTGCGGCCTAGATGCCACATGCGGCTCTGTTATGAGAGCAGGGTGGGCTACGTGATTCGCTGGGCTCAGAGCAAAACCAAGATGTGAGGCTCTATGCTGGAAACTTATTGCAGATTTCAAGATGGCCACCGGGGAGTGTTGCACCTAGCCCTGGGCCCTTTGGAGCTCGGGGCCCCTGTAACTGTACAACCTAACCTTGGTGCAACCCACCCAGTTTGCAGGAGAGTTAAGCACCTGTTTTTCTCCTCTCCCTTATTGGGCCCAAGTCAGTTAGGTTTGCTCTTAGAGGTCTGAATTCAATTCTCCCAGTTCAGTTAACTGCCGCCCACCTTCCACATTTGCTACACATTTGAGACTATCTCTAAGCAACATATATATTTTGGTGCCAAGTAAATCAGACCACGGTTGAGTCCTCAAAGGCCTGACGCAAAGGCATCGGAGGAGAGGCAGACTCGCGGCTTGGCATCAAAGCTGCTCTGCTCCCTCTGAGCAGAACCTCAACTTCATCTCCAACTATGGACTTTTCTCTCCATCTGAATCTAACCAAATCCTTTGTAATTCTGTTTAAACGTTCCAGGGCTTTCCCCCACTTTTTCAAATCATTGTTATCAATGCCTGCCAAATGCCTTAGATCTTCTTCTCCTGTCTTTACTGTAAATACTTCCCTTACGCTGCAGCAGCAATATTATAGCTATTCATAGTAGGGAAAGCGCTACAGCTATCTGGTTTTCTTTATCCTTCTGTTCTGAAAGAATTCCAAGGCTCACTCTATTGGTGTTTATGTAATTGTTCTAACAGGACGATTTTTTCTTAAACGAAGCCTGACACTTATTCATCTCTTCTATAAAAGTTTGTCGTTGGTGCCCTCTCCCAGTGACATTACCAGTCTCTGATCATACCAAAAAACATTGATTGTGTGATGTTCTAGACTGGAATTCACAGTTGGCCTGGTGAGAACTTGGCCCCAAATGGGAGCATTTGGAAATTGCTGCCTCTAAACCAAAGAGTTACCTACCCTGCAAAATGAGAGGCAGTTTTATAGATGATTCCTGCCAAGGGTCATGCCACCAGGCAAGGAAGGTCACAGACATTAGCAAATGGGTAGTTTAATTAAAATAATTCATAAATCGGGTTTAGGACTTCTGAATGACCCCTCCCAGGAAAAGTTGACAGGTACACTGAAAGTGAAAACAAAATGTGAAACTGTGTGAACCGCTGCCCTTGGCTGGGGGTGGGAGGGTGGGGGTGGTACACCTGGGGTTTCTGTTTTGGTAAGTGGGTGCTTAATTCCTCTTGTAGACAGTGTAGTGTGGTGATGGCTGCAGTCCTGGTTAAAGGAACCAGAACACCTGGGTCTGTTTCTCTAATATTTGCTTTGACCATTAACTCCTACATAACTTTGGCCAGATAACTGGACCATTGATTTCAATGTTTTCATGATAAGCATCATGTCTGTCATAGTTGACTATTTTTCCTTCATGGGGAGGTGAGTTACATGGATGGAGAAAGTAGCAAAAAGAGTCTCTACACATGTTTGAAAGCATTTGTCCTTTCAATGTGAATTTTCCCCTCTAGATCTTATTGGATTTCTCACTGATTTCTTTGTTCTTTTGAACTGTAAGGTAGGTGTCACACTTTGAGTATTTTCTCAGTGTGTAAGCAAATGTAGAGTTAGATTTTGGATCCATGTCTTCTTGGTAAAGAAGTCCTCTTGAAGCCTGGAGAAGTGGGGTGGGTGAATTCTTAGTCCATTAACCCTCCCTTAAAAGTTAAGACCAACCTAGATAGCATATTCAAAAGCAGAGACATTACTTTGCTGACTAAGGTCCATCTAGTCAAGGCTATGGTTTTTCCAGTAGTCATGTATGGATGTGAGAGTTGGACTGTGAAGAAGGCTGAGCACCGAAGAATTGATGCTTTTGAACTGTGGTGTTGGAGAAGACTCTTGAGAGTCCCTTGGACTGCAAGGAGATCCAACCAGTCCATTCTGAAGGAGATCAGCCCTGGAATTTCTTTGGAAGGAATGATGCTAAAGCTGAAACTCCAGTGCTTTGGCCACCTCACCTGAAGAGTTGACTTATTGGAAAAGACTCTGATGCTGGGAGGGATTGGGGGCAGGAGGAGAAGGGGACGACAGAAGATGAGATGGCTGGATGGCATCATTGACTTGATGGACGTGAGTCTGAGTGAACTCGGGGAGTTGGTGATGGACAGGGAGGCCTGGCGTGCTGCGATTCATGGGGTCGCAAAGAGTCGGACACGACTGAACGACTGAACTGAACAGAACTGTCTTGCAGTCCTGGTATAAGGATGTCTAACTGAAAGTGAAAGTGTTAGTCACGCAGTTGTGTCCAACTCTTTGCCACCCCATGGACTGTAGCCTGCCAGGCTCTTCTGTCCACAGAATTCTCCAGGCAAGAATATTGGAGTGGGTTGCCATTTCCTTCTCCAAGGGATCTTCCTGACCCAGGGATCAAACCTGGGTCTCCAGCATTGCAGGCAGATTCTTCATTATGTGAGCCACCTTGCTTTATTGAGTGTGCTGCTTCTCATTCTTAAGGTGTTTTGGGGATGGGTCTGTGAGCTTAATTAAAAAGGTAAAGTGATAGATTTGAGGCCAGAGGACTTTCATGTAGATTGTTTTCTCGTTAATGGTCATGCAACTTCTAATAGCAACCATGTTACCATTTTTCGTCTTGGAGAAATGATACTGGAGGGAAATAGCCCTTCCTGCCTGGCTGTAAGTCAGTTAGTGGCCTTCTACTACCCACCCCCACAACCCCTCCCCAAAGCATTAGTGCTCTTTACAACCTTCCCAGCAAAGCTCCTTCTGCCAGACTGGCCTTCAACCCATCCTGCCACCAAATACACTTTGTTAAAGTGGGGCAGTTTCACTTTGTTTCACCAGAAAATAAATCTTTATTTTAAAGCTTCATAGCTTTTCATCCTTCCCATGTGACTCTAAATACATGTTCACTGGGTTTCCATAGGTCCATCAAATTCTTTCTCATAGACTCTTTCCACTTTATATCAATGTTCCCTGCTGTCTGCCTTGACATCTCTTTCTTCAGCTCTTTCCCACTTGTCAAAATCTTCACTTCCTGGAAGAAAGGATTATACAGTGGAAAGAGCATGCATGGGATCTAGAGGTTTTAGGATCCAGTTTTACCTAGTTTTGCAACTCATGAGCTGTGAAAACTTGAGGAATCTCCCCTCCTCGGTTTCCATAATTGCAAATGGGAATAATAAAAGGCACTCTTCTCACTGAGAGGTCATGAGGATTACTTGAGATAATACAATGTGAAAGTGCTTTGGGCTGTTTGGGCATGTTTACTATTACTATTACATCTCTGGGCTTCCTTGATAGCTCAGTTGGTAAAGAATCTGCCTGCAATGCAGAAGACCCCAGTTCAATCCCTGGGCAAGGAAGATCCCCTGGAGAAGGGACAGGATACCCACTCCAGTATTCTTGGGCTTCCCTTGTGGCTCAGCTGGTAAAGGTCTCTGTGTTGTTTGTATTCTAAATTTTATTTTGATAGGTTTTCCTAAAATATGTATCAAAAAATACATATTTGTGACAAGTGAAGTGAAAGTTGCTCTATATAGTCCATCTCCAGGCCAGATTACTGGAGTGGGTAGCGTTTCCTTTCTCCAGAGGATCTTCCCAACCCAGGGATCAAACCCAGGTCTCCCACACTGCAGGCGGATTCTTTACCAGCTGAACCACAAGGGAAGCCTTAACTTATTTGTAGTTTAATTTTAATTATTGATTCTCAAAACATGTATTGAGGTTTTTTTTTTTTTTGACTCTTAATTGTTGGTACCAATACAGGCTTTGCCACCCCCCTTTTTATTAACCCAGGGAATTTAGAGTTGAGAATAAAAGGAAAAATTATAAGAAGAGACAAGTAGAGTTCAAGTCCTAAAGTATGCTAAATAACACATCTGTTTGCCTTTGGAACATCTGGGAAGGCAACTACATAGAAATTCTCTTAAAAATGATTTATTTAAACATTTGTAGAAGATTCAGGTGTGTGGTTTTAATTACACAATTAATTAATTATTGGTGAGATTCTCTTATTTCTTTGTGGTAATCAACCTAACAAATATGCACTGTAGTCTAAATTATGGCACAGAAGAAAACTTACAAATGTAGCATCAGTTTTTATTTTAATCCTGAAAGTCTGTTCAAACTGTTGTTTTTGATATTAACTAGATTTTGCCCCCTTTTATCATTTCCTTTCCTTCCTTCCTTCCTTCTTTTCTTGTTTCTTCTGATTTATATAGACAAAATATAATAAGGAAAACAATGTTATATGGAAGAAATTAAGCAAAGTATATATACTGCAGAAAAAAAAACAAAGGAATGGACAGTAATGATTAATTTGAGCTCTACAAATTAATCCAGTAAACAGAGAAAAAAAAGATTGCTGATATTGTATACTGTGGGTGTGTATGTTTGTTAGTTTATAAGCAATCAGACACAAGACTTCAAAGAAGCCTTCATTTTTTCCAATAGTTTGTCAATTTTCTCTGTAATTATTTCTTATTTTTGGTTAACTATTTTCTTCTTAATTTTTTACCAGATTTGAATCAACTTGCAAATTTTCAGTTAATTAAATGTGAGCTTGATGTAGTCTTGTGAGTAATAAACGTTATCACCCAAAGAGAACTATTTGAAAGTCACATCTTCCCATCTTCTAATGTAGCTGGTACCTGCAGTGTCCTCCATTAGTCTCCCCTTTTAGTGAAGATTACAAAGCTTTCTGGTAAAAGGCAATTATGCTCTTGTGAAGAGTATATCATATAAAACATATTTATCCGTAAGTAACTTATTTGAACGGGTACTTAGCAACAGGAGAATGGTACCCTGATCCAGTGAGTGTGAGGCTACAGGAAGCTTAAGAGGTTGGGTCATGGCCTGCCTGTGAGAGCAGTTCCTTTGCCTTTGGTTTTGGGACACCTGGCACCCTGAGTGTCTCTGTGGGGACAGGTGCTGACAGGGAAGGGTGCCAGAGACCGATTTCACCCTTCACGATGGAGCTTAAAGTGGGTAAGCACGTCTACTCATCATGGCTAGAAGAGGTGTATAGCTTTAAGGCAAGGTTTGGAGACAAGCGGTCCCACCTCCCTTGCTGATTAGCTGTGTAACCTGAACAGTTTCTTACCATCTCTGAGCTTGTTTTCTCATCTACCAGATGTAGTATCTGTGTTTTGGGTTGCAATGATGTTAAAGGGGATAATGTTTATAAAGTATGTAATATACAGCCTGTACTTAATAAGCATCAATAAACTGTTTATATAAGTATCTATATTGATATCTAATTCTGTGTTAATTTGACATCAAATGTGTATAAGGGAAAAATCTGATTCAAACTTATCCATAAAGACTTAAACCAAAAATGGACTTACTGACTCATCCAAATGGAAAGCAAAGTCAGGCAGGCCTTTGGGTTGGTGTGTTTCAGTGATTTTAGGAATATCACTAAGGCACGCTTACATTTCCTTCTCTCCATCCTTCCTTTCTGGTGTTAACCCCAAGGCTGGCATCTCTTTGTGGTTGAAAAATAACCACAAATGCTTCTCAGATTTACCTGTTTCCCTCTCCAGGGAGCCTCCTGAAAGAGTGAGAAATCTCTTTTTTCCAGAGCTTTCTGTCTCTGTGATTCAACTTGGTCCACCATGATCTGAGATCTGGGGAAGGGATTATATTAGTAAATTTAGGCTTGAGTCTTGAGCTCCAATCTGATGTCAGCTTTCTCCAATACATGGGAATTGTAAAGGGGAGATGTGGCTATCTAAAAAGGGAGACATGGATGATGACACAACCACAGTGTGGATGAGACTGTCTTCATTACATTGAAAGTACTGCCAGCAAACGTAATGACGGGAAGAAGTTGTTATTTCCCCTCATAGACTAATCTGGAGGAGATAGGAGGACTCAGAGATCCTACTTTGAGAGGGTTTGTTATCACAGATCTTGTTAAGACCAGAACCCAGGCTTCCTAATACTACACAGAGTATCCTCCCACCCCTCCGCTCTATTTCTTTAGAACTTCCTGCTGTGTCACTTTCTAATGTTACATCTGGGAAAACTGAGTGTCAGAGACTTCAAGGGACAGTTTAAAAGTCACCCAACTAGTGAAAGGCAGCCCAGAACTGAAACTCCTTCCTCAGTCTCCGCAGGGTATTTTGTATCATTCCAAGGCTGGGGACACCCCAGTTACCAGGACCCAGTTTCTTGTAAGAAAATCAATGATTGTTGCCATGAACCTGAATTTGTATTTTAGTATTTTTGCAATGACAAATTCCTAGAAGCAATTTAAAAGCCCACCAAAAGGGAAACACATTATATTTGTGAAGTCAAAAGTGAAAGAGTTAGTTGGTCAGTCACATCTGTCTCTTTGCAACCCTATGGATTGTAGCCTGCCAGGCTCCTCTGTCCTTGGGATTCTCTAGGCAAGAATACTGAAGTGGGTTGCCATGCCCTCATATTCGTTTCTAATTGAGACTGAAGTGACTTAGCATGCATGAATGTAGATTTAAATGGGTTGGGAAACTACATATATGTCCACCAAACTATGGGTTATGTGAAGAAAGTTATGATTAGAAGAACATGATGGGGAATTCCTCGGTGGTCCAGTGTCTGAGATCCAAGCTCCCAGTGCAAGGGGCCTGGGTTCTATCCCTGGTCAGGAAATTGGATCCCACATACTGCAACCGAGATTTTGCATGTCACAACTAAAGATTTTATATTCCTCAATGAAGACTGAAGATCCTGTGTGCTGCAACTAAGACTCAGCACAGCCAAATAAATAAATTAAAATATTTTTTAAAAAAATTAAAGAAAAACAGAAGAACTCAGTATTATGTCCCTACTTGTGTGTGTATGTATGTGCACATGTGTGTGTATGTGCACAGTGCATATGTTTATGCGTGCCTGCTAAGGGGCTTCAGTCACGTCCAACTCTTTGCAACACTATGGACTATAGCCCACCAGGCTCCTCCGTCCATGGTGATTGTTCAGGCAAGAGTACTGGAGTAGATGTCATGCCCTCCTCCAGGGGATCTTCCAGATCCAGGGATGGAACCTGCGTGTCTTGCACTGCAGGCAGATTCTTTACCAATGAGTCACCTGGGAAGCCCTACATTTGTTTATATATATATATATACCTACATTTCTTTAAGAATACTGAAGATGTTATAGGTAGTAGTTGCCTTGGGGAAGGAAATTTGGGAATCTAATCAAGACAACAAATGTCTGTCTAGTCAAGGCTATGGTTTTTTCAGTTGTCATATATGGATGTGAGAGTTGGACTGTGAAGAAAGCTGAGCACCGAAGAATTGATGCTTTTGAACTGTGGTGTTAGAGAAGACTCTTTAGAGTTCCTTGAACTGCAAGGAGATCCAGTCAGTCCATTCTGAAGGAGATCAGCCCTGGGTGTTCTTTGGAAGGAACGATGTTAAGCTGAAACTCCAGTACTTTGGCCACCTCATGCAAAGAATTGCCTCATTGGAAAAGACTCTGATGCTGGGAGGGATTGGGGGCAGGAGGAGAAGGGGACGACAGAGGGTGAGATGGCTGGATGGCATTACAGACTCGATGGACGTGAGTCTGAGTGAACTCTGGGAGCTGGTGATGGACAGGGAGGCCTGGCGTGCTGCTTGCTATTCATGGGGTCGCAAAGAGTCGGACATGACTGAGAACTGAACCGAATTGAACTGAATCAAGACAAAAACATTTTTACTAGGTAATGTTTAAGAGCTATCACATACACTATATTTCGACTTTAAAAAACTACTTACAAAAAACAACTGTCCTTGGTTTCAGAATTTCTGTATCAATTCAGGTTCTGTTATGTCTTAGCATTGTGATCTTAGGCAAGGCCCTTCATTTCCCTGAGTCTCCTCTGTGAAATGAAGATGATGATGTTCGTCATACAAGATTGTTATGCGAATTGGAAAAGAAAGGTCAATGAAAGCACTTTCTAAGCTCTCAAGGGCCACCCAATTGCTAGTAAATTACTAGGTTGCAGCATCTTCTCAATGATATTTCTCTTTGCTTCCCCAGTTAGCCCTCCCTCCCCCTCCCAGGAAGGATGGCCTCAGGAAGGATGTGTTTGGCATTGAAGTGTAAATAATCTTCTTAGAGTTTCTGGCCAACTGGAAGCACTGATGAGGAAGAGAGAGGGAGGAATTCAGGAATCAAGGAAGGTCTAAATTAGTCTATCAGCCTTTTTTCACAACTTGATGAACATTTTAATTATGGCTGACTTGGTTTTTCTGTATCCTGGCACAACTGTGGAGTTGGGATTCAAAGCTTCTTACTTTATTTTCACCTGTCTAGGAAAGATGGAAAGGTCTGATGCCAATTCATTTATTTGGTCAACCAGGAGTTACTGAGCACAGACTGTGTGATGGGCATTGGGCTAGGTGATCAGGAGAATTCTCCTGTCCCTTGGAGTTACAGTAGAACAGATCAGCAAATATTTGTTAACTGACTATTGTACATAGCATTTATTTTAAATCGGCATTTGTTTTAAATAGATGATAAACACTTAGGTAACTCTCATGACTGCAGTTACAATAAAACCAACAAATGTATTAGGAGAAACACTGACTGTAACTGCCCACCCTGGCCAGGCACCATAGTTACCATTTGTGGGAGTTATTTTATGACAGAAGGTCCTGGTAAGGAACACGGAGATAAGGCACCACAGACTTAGAAGAATTTGGGAATGATCAAAAGGAGATGCCAGTCCATATATACTGCCAGCCTCCCAGAATCCTCCTTGTTGGAATCCATCTCAGCTGAGCAATAAGTGCGCCACCAGGAAGGACCCCGAGTCAGAATGATTGGCCAGAGACAACCTGGAAACTAGCCTCATCACCGTAAAACCTGACACTGTGAGCCGCACGGCAGAGCCGTTCTCTTGGGTTCCCTTACCTTCCAGCCCCCTCCCAGGTGCCCCCTTTGCAATACAGTCTCTTGCATCGTCAGCATGTGTGTCTCCTTGGACAGTTCATTTCTGAGTGTTTGATAGAAGCCCACTCTCAAGGCCCTGGCACGGGTCCCCCTTCCTGCAACAAATGCATTTCTAGTTCTTCATTGCTAATATAAAGTCAAAGTGTCCACCGGCCTAGAGTTCATGTATACCCATACACACACCCTAGAGATATTTTCAAAAAAACAGTGATGGTGGAGGCTGTTAGGAACCAGACGTGTGGGTTTCCCAAGGCTTACATCCTGCCCTGTAACTTGGGTCTTTAAGTCGGATCCTTGGTGTATCCAGGCAGGAACAGAGGGCTATGAAAATTAATGGGAGAAGCAGAACAAGTAGAGATCCCTTAGAGACAAGAAAGACATTTTAAAACTTTGCATTATTGATGAGAATTTTGGGGGAACCACAGATCCTGAACCAGCATGAGATCTTCTTTCATAAAAAGACTGCGATTCATCTGCAGCAACTTCCTTCCCTGGCAAACCTCCCCCCGACCCCCTCCCTGCTGTCCCTAGTCACAGCAGAACTTCACGTTACAGAGCTCAAATTCAAGTAATTCAGGTCTGAAAAAAGAAACCTCTTGTTAGAACACAGACAATGTTGACAATTAGCCAGGATTCCAAGGAGAAAAAAAGGGAGGCCCCGGCAAGGTAAACGCATTTGTGTTTATACAGCGTATGATGTGTTTTGAAGTTTTCCCCAAGGAGAAAGGCCCTCTCTCCTACTTCAAAAGCCATTTTCATGTTTTTGAAATTACTAGAAATTATGGGCTAAACCCCCTTCACACGTAATTTATGTCACCCAGTATCTCATATTTTGTGATAACATGCAAATACCATATGTCGCACTTTCTCTTTATGGATGAAGGAGGGAAGGAGGGAGAGTTGGCAGAATTATCACTAGGCACTGCAAAACCTTCCAGTGAAGTTCGTATTTGCCATGGTGATGTTTACTGGTTATGGCAGAGCTGATCAAGTGCAGATTTTCCTGCCGCTGAGGCTAAATTGCAAGCTGCTCATAATACCATCAGATGCTGCCAGTTCTCAGCCAATGAGAGCTTCAGGAAAGCTTCTCTTCCTCCTTGTTCTCTGGGGCAGCAGAGCCCCTGGGCACCGCTGGTCCACACTCTACCATATTTGAACTTGATTGACCTCATGCCGCACTTCCCTGGAATAAATATATCTTCCGAGATCTCATGGGTTCCAAATACTCAAACTGGCAACCTTAATGTATTCCCAGAGTCTTCATTTTTTACTTTCCCTTACAGGTGTTTATTTTCTTAAGTGAAATGGTCAATATTTAGAAGTATATATTATTCATAAGACTGAAAGAGAAAAAAAGTCACATCTTCTATTTTACTATTCTATTTCATCTGAGGCAAATGTTTCATGCCAGGCCAAGGGAGAGAAAAACACAAAGCCATTATTCAGCTCCTAGCTGCTTCAATCATTTTTGTGCCAACAATGGTGAAAAGATGTGATTTTACAAGCAAACAGGAAGAAAAGGCTTGAACACACCTTGGGAGCATGTTTAAGAAGTTGATTTATGTTTCATGCTGAGTCTTACACCTGCAGTTCAAGCAAAACCCAACTTGGCCGCCCCAAAGAGTCTGGTTTATTAGGTATCAAGGAGTCGCAAGAAGCCATGTAATTAAAACCGTAATTAACTGGAAAAGGAAAGTGCCACCTGAGTTTTGAGAGACTGTCAATTTTATTTCCATTACAGCTCTCCAGATTCTCCTCTTGGACTCTTTTTTCCCCCCTTTTGCTTGATAAGAAAACAACAAATATGCACACACGGCATACATCTATTTTTTTAATACATTAAAACATGTATGAATGGCTACTCCTTACGGAAAGTTATTACTTGTTTCAGATTTTCTAGATCAATCTCTTCCTGGAAGGAATATTCCAGAAAGGTGCTATGCAGTACTCTAGTCTTCAGCCCCATATTACCATGGGTCTCTTGAACTGAGATTAGTCTGAATTCAGATGCATTGTACATGTAAAATACACACCAGAGTTTGAAGATGTAGTACAGAAAAATTTTAAATATCTTAGTGATACTTTTAACATTAAATTACTTATTGAATGATATAATTTTGGGTGTATTGCTTTGTATAAAAATATATTGTTTTATTTTTTCTGTTGAAGTGCAGTTGGTTTATAATGTTGTTAGTTTCTGGTATATAGCACAGTAATTCAGTTATACATATATACATATCTATTCTTTTTCATTATAATTTATTATAGGATATTGAATACAGTTCCTTGTGTTATACAGTAGTACCTTGTAGTTTATCTATTTTATTTATAGTAGATTTAACATATTATTATTAAGCAACACTCTGATTGTTTAGTTTCACTTGTTGCTTTTTACTTTTTTGAGTGTGGCTACTAGAGCGTTTAGAATGATGTATGTAGCTCACAAGACATTTACATGGGCAGGACTGTTCTGGAGTGCTGTGCTCCCCATGGAACTGGGCACGGATGTACTGGATATACTTTTTCTTATCTTTTCCACCATCCCCAGGGCTGTGAGGGCCAGCTGGTGTGGAGACAAGGGAGCTTTTGGTGGCAATGTGCATGGGTGCTGGAACATGTTATTAAGGCACATGTTTGTGATTGCCAGATTGTTCAGCTCAGTTTCTCAATAAAAGGCTCCAAGGGAGATATCTGAGCAGCACACATGGAACTTCAAGGGTCCTTTCTTCTAACTGCCCCTCCTTGACCAACAAAGTTTCAAACGCAACATGAAATATGTTAGCACCAGAACAAGGAGTGCTAGAAACTTCAAATGAAGGTACTGAAAGCTGGTTCAAAACCAACATGTGTGCCTTAATTTGTGAATTAAAGTGCTGATAAAACAATCTTTTGAAAAAGGTCAACTCATTTACATTAGATTCTGGAAACATCCATCTCACATTATTACACCGTCTCTCTGAACCATAATCTTTGAGGGTGATAAAGAGGATTCCTAATAAAGACACAATTATATAAGGGTTTTGAAGGTGGCTAGGGAAAGAACCTTTTTGCCACTTTGTTTCAGAAATAGGCAAAACTTTTAAATATCTCAGCCTTCCTCTTTCCTGGACTCATTCAAAAAGAAAGGCAGCATCTCGTTTTCCTGTTAACAATAAGGTAGTGACAACCTATTGATGAAAACTCCCAGAGGAAGAGACCGAAACTACCTTTCTTCAGGCAGAGGGAGGAAAAAAAAATGTCCCTTCCTAGCTTCTTTTCCCACCTCCACTGCATTTTTATTTTTATTTTTTTCCTTTAAGCACCATTTGTTACAAGGTAAAGGTTTCTGGAATCTTCCAGTTCAGAACAGAAATATGTTGGTGCGTAATTTTGGAAGTGAGCCTGAGGTACCCAGAGCAGATGACACACAGGGCTTAGGTCCTGATTCAGCTACAAGTCAGCGGGGCACCCCAGGACCATCTGCGTCCTATAAATTACAGTAACGCCGGCACATGCGGCTTGTAAATCACCAGTGAACAGGCTTCACCTTGTGACACACGACATGAACCCTGTTGTATATTCCAATAAACTCCTATAAACCATCTGATATAAACTCCGGATTATGTTTCTTTAGGGGTTGGAATACTTAGATTTTCTGTGCTGGTCTGATTCCTCTTCAATATGTGAGTTGAATACACACAGCGTGTTCCCTTCTCTTTCCACTATACTAGGCATTTTGCTGTTTTTCAAAACCAGAATTTTACTTAGTGGCTGACATGTACAATTTGGTGAACTTTAAAGGACCAATCTTTTTTCTTTTGCCTTCTTTAATAAACTTGTTTCTTTCAACACGACTGTGAATGTCAAAGTCTTGTGGTGACTACACAAGGAAAATACGATTTATAAACTGAAAATTAATGGCCAAATTGTCAGTAACCTACTTCACTGAATATAAATAAACTTGCACCATAAAGGGTCATATCATTAATATGTCTTTGCTGGGCTTCTGGCAACTTACACGGCTGCCTCTTATGATAGGATTTTTGGTGTGCAAGAATGTGAGGAGGAAAAAAAATTAAACTGGGGATAGCATTCAATTCCATTTACGGCTCATTCATAAATGGTTCTAAGCAACTGTGTTTGGTCAAAACAGTATTATCCTATTCATAGAGTTCTTCCTCCATCTTTAGGGAAATCCTTTCTGGGGGTTCACTTCTTAAGGTTGTGATAGCTAACTTGCTGACCCACAGGTCAAAACAAAAATGTAGCAGGGAAATACCCAGATGAGTTCTCCACAAGATACCAAGGTTTACTTCTATTAGGAAAGATGGTAAAATTTCCCCACTTCTTTAATTTTTTTTTTAAAACAGTAGCAACAATCTATATTTTCATTTTTCATGATGAAAATATTTTGTCTCTTAAGAAAGTTCTCCCAGTTCAGTGCCTTTGAGGCAATATTAAATTGTTCCTTTTATATCATTTTTATAGGTGTGCAAGTATAAAAAAAAGAGATCATTACTTCTTTGTGTGGAATATAAACTGAATACAAAATAATTTTAAAAATTCATTTGCTTAGAAAGGAGGTAGATGATGAGATACTTTTGTCTTAATTTTATTGTTCTGATGTATTCTACTCAAATTTAGCTGAAAGTTATATGAATTTCCATGTTCGTTTTCTGAAAATATGTTAAATATTATTTTCTATAGTAATCTTCCAGCTTACATAAAGAAAACACAGTATATAGCAATAAATGCCTACATCAAGAAACAAGAAAAGTCTTTAAAAAATTTAACTTTAGAAGAACAAGATGGCAGAGGAGTAGGTTGACATGGAGCACATCTCTCTCCACAGATACATCAGGAATACACCTTAACACCAGCTGAGAGCAGACAGGAGTACCTGACCAGTGGAAACGAATGTATAGAGCCAACCAAAACCCAGTAGGATGAAGGAACTAGGGGGAAAACCAGCAGTGTTAGTAGGATTTTTCACAGAACTAGAACAAAAAATTTCACAATTCATATGGAAACACGAAAAACCTAGAATAGCCAAAGCAATCTTGAGAAAGAAGAATGGAGCTGGAAGAAGCAACCTTCCTGACTTCAGATTATACTACAAAGCTACAGTCATCAAGATGATAAATGGTACTGGGAAAACTACAGCTACATGTAAAAGAATGAAATTAGAACACATCCTAACACCATACACAAAAATAAACTCAAAATGGATTAAAGACCTAAAGTAAGACCAGAAACTATAAAACTCTTAGAGGAAAACATAGGTAGAATGCTTGATGACATAAATCAAAGCAACATCCTCTATGACCCACCTTCTAGAGTAATGGAAATAAAAACAAAAGTAAACAAGTGGCACCTGATTAAACTTAAAAGCTTTCACACAGCAAAGGAAACTATAAGCAAGGTGAAAAGGCAACCCTCAGAATGGGAGAAAATTATAGCAAATGAAACAACTGACAAAGGATTAATTTTCAAAATATACAAGCAGCTCATACAACTCAATGCCAGAAAAACAAACAATCCAATCAAAAAGTGGGAAAAAAGGCCTAAAAGACACTTCTCCAAAGAAGACATACAGATGGCTAACAAACACATGAAAAGATGCTCAACATCGCTTATTATTAGAGAAATGCAAATCAAAACTACAATGAGATATCACCTCACACTGGTCAGAATGGCCATCATCAAAAAGTCTACAAACAATAAATGCTGGAGAAGGTGTGGAGAAAAGGGGATGTTCTTGCACTGTTGGTGGGAATGTAAATTAATCCAACCATTATGGAAGATGGTATGGAGATTCCTTAAAAAACAAGGAATAAAGCCAGCATATGACCCAGCAATCCCACTCCTAGGCATATATCCTGAGGAAACCAAAACTAAAAAAGACACATATATCCCATTGTTCATTGCAGCACTATTTACAATAGCTAGAACTTGGAAACAACCTAGATGTCTATCAAGAGATGAATGGATAAATAAGTTGTGGTACATATACACAATGGGATATTACTCAACCATAAGAAGGAACTCATTTGGGTCAGTTCTGATGAGGTGGATGAACCTAGAACCTATTATACAGAGTGAAGTAAGTAAGAAAGAGAAAGATAAATACTATATTCTAACACATATATACAGAATCTAGAAGAATGGTACCAGAGAACTTATTTACAGGGCAGCAATGGAGAAACAGACATAGAGAATAGACTTACGGACATGGAAAGAGGGGAGAAGTTGGTGAGAGTATGGAAAGAGTAAGATAGAAACTTATATTACCACTGTAAAATAGATAGCCAATGGGAATTTGCTCTATGGCTCAGGAAACTCAGACAGGGGCTCTATCAACCAAGAGGAATGGGATGGGGAGGGAAATGGGAGGGAGTTTCAAAAAGGAGGGGATATATGTATACCTATGGCTGATTCATGTTGAGGTTTGACAGAAAACAATAAAATTCTTTAAAGCATTAACCTTCAATAAAAAATAAATTAAAAAGAAAAAATAGTCTAAATTTACACCTCAATGTACTAGAGAAAGAAGAACCAATGAAGCCCAAAGTTAGTAGAAGGAAGGGAATAACAAAGATTAGAGCAGAAATAAGTGAAATAAAAAATAAAACTAAAAATAAAATAGAAAAAAATCAATGAAACTAAGAACTGGTTCTTAGAAAAGATAAAATTGACAAATTTTTAGCTAGACTCTCAAGAAAAAAATGAGAGCAGACTCAAATAAAATCCTAAATTAAAGAGAGTGACTACAGCAGACAACACAGAACTATAAAGGGTCATAAGAGACTACTATGAACAACTATGTGCTAAAAAACTGGATAATCCAGAATGGTTAAATTCCTGAAAACATACCACCTACCAAGATGCAATCATAATGAAAAAGAAAGTCTGATTAATTACTATTAAGAGGATTGAATCAGTAACCAAAAGCTCCCACATAAATAAAAATCCAGGACCAGATGGAGTCATTGGTGAATTCTACCACGCATTCAAAGAATTAATACCAATCCTTCTCAAACTCTTCCAAAAAAATAGAAGAGGAAGGAGATCTTCTAAACTCATTTTATAAGACCAACGTTACCATGATACCAAAACCAGATAAAGACACTATGAAAAAGGAAGTTGTAGGCCAATATCTGTGATGAATATAGATGCAAAAATCCTCAACAAATATTAACAAACCAAATTCAACAATATATTAAAGGGATCATATACCTTGAGCAAGTGGAATTTATGGATCCCAGAGATTCAAGGATAGTTTAACACCCAAAAATCAATGTGATAAACCATTTTAATAAAATGAATGATAAAAATAAAATAATCATCTCAATAGATGCATAGAAAACATCTGAGAAAATTAACATCCATTTATAATGAAAACTCTCAACAAGGAGGCATAGCGGGAATGTACCTCAACACGATAAAGCCCATATATAACGAGCCACGCTTAACATTACCAGTCAGTTCAGTTCAGTCTCTCAGTCGTGTCTGACTCTGCGACCCCATGGACTGCAGCACTCCAGGCCTCCCTGTCCATTGCCAACTCCCAGAGTTTACTCAAACTCATGTCCATTGGATAATTACAATACTACAACTTAACATTATACTCAGTGCTGAAAAACTATTCTAATATCAGGAACAAAACAAGAATGCCTGTCTACTTTCACTGTTATCATTCAACATAGTATTGGAAATCCTATGCTTTCCAGGTTGAGCTAGTGGTAAAAAATCTGCCTACCAATGCAGGAGATGCAAGCGACATAGGTCTGATCCCTGGGTCAGGAAGATCCCCTGGAGTAGGAAATGGCAGTCCATTCCATATCCTTGACTGAAAAATTCCATGGACAGAGGAGCCTGGCAGGCTACAGTCCGTTGGGTCACAAAGAGTAAGCACCCACCATATGAGGTATTATTGGAAGTCCTAATCAGAGCAATTAGGCAAGAAAAAGAAACAAAAGGAATCTCAACTGGAAAGAAAGAAGCAAAATTGTCACTACTTGCAGATGATATGATATTATTAATATATAGAAAGCTCTAAAGACCATCAGAACTAATAAATTCAGTAAAGTTGCAAATACAAAATATGCAAAATATCTATTGTTTCCATAAACTAAAAATGAATGCTCAGAAAGATAAGTTAAGAAAACCATCTAATTTATAAGTGCATCAAAAAAGAATAAAATACTTAGGAATAAATTTAACCAAGGAAGTGAAAGATCTCTATATTGGAAACTATAAGATTTTAATAAAATAAATTGAAGACAACACAAATAAATGGAAAGACCTTCTGTGCCCATTAATTAGAAAGAATATTAATAATATTATTAAATGTTCACACTACCTAAAGCAAATTACAGATGCAATCTGTAACAAAAGTTCAACAACATTTTTCACAGAACTGGTACAGATAGTTCTAAAATTTGTATGGAATCACAAAAGACCCCCAATAGTCAAAGAAATCTTGAGAAAGAAGAATAAAGTCAATGCAATTATACTCTCTAATTGCAAGCAATATTTCAAAGCTATAGTAATGAAAATAGTGTACTATCGTCATAAAAATAGACACATAGATCAATGGGACAGAAAAGGGAGGCCAGAAATAAACCCACACATATATGGCCAATTAATGTATGACAAAGAATGTACATGAGGAAAAGACAACTTTTTAATGTGGTGTTAGAAATATTGGACAACCTCATGCAATGTATGAAACTTACCACTACCACTATACACAAAAATGAACTCAAAATGGTTTAAAGAATTGAATGCAAGACCTGAAGCCGTAAAACTCCTATTAAAAATACTTGGGCAGAAAGCTCCTTGACATAAATCTTGATGATGTGAATTTGACACCAAAAACAAGAGCAAAAAATAAGCAAGAAGTACTACATCATACTGAAAAGCTTTTGCATAGCAAAGGAAACCAACAGAATGAAAAGGCAAGCTACTCAATGGGACAAAATATTTACAAATCTTTTATTGCACAGGAGGCTAATACTCAAATTATGTTAAGAACTTATACAATTCAATAGCAAAAATCCAGACAATCTGATAAAAAATGGGCAGAAGATCTGGATAGATACTTTTCCAAAGACATACAGATGGCCAACAAGTACACAAAGATCACTAATACATGTACATGGACATCATTAATCATCAGGGAGATGCAAATAAAAACCATGATGAGATATCACCTCTTATCTGTTATAAAGGCTATTATCAAAAAGACTAGAAATAACAAGTGCTGATGAGAAAAGGGAACATGTGTACACTGCTGGCAAGGATGTAAATTGGGCAGTCACTATGGAAAACTGTATGGAGGGTCTTCAAAAGATATGATCCATATGATCCATATGGATCCATATGACCATATGATCCAGCAATTTCACTTCCAGGTATTTAGCCAAAGAAAATGAAAACACTGCTCTGCTGTGTTCATTGCAACATTGTTTACAATAGGCAAGACATGAAAATAACCCAAGGGTCCATAAATGGATGAATGAATAAAGAAATTGTGGCATAATCACACACACACACACACACACACACACACATTATTTAGCCCTAAACCAAATGAAATCTTGCAATTTTAAACAACATGGATGGACCTCAAAGACATTATCCTAAGTGAGATAAGTCACACAGGAAAAGAAAAATACCATATGATCTCTCTTATATGTGAAATCCAAAAATATCTGTATATTAAAAACACCAAGTTTGTAGATACAAAGAATATATGGGTGATTGCGGGTGTAGGATGTGGGGTGAAAGAAATGGACAAATTGTTTATGTTGTTTCTTAGTTTAAATACATTTAATAATAATAAAAGAGAAAACACAGTGCCATTTTTATTTGTGGTTGATATGCTCAAAAGAAAAACTTAGAAAAAATGTAAAGTTAGAAATTAGATAAAGTTCTTCAAAGTTAAGGGAGTTAATTAAGATATAAGCATAATAAAGGGCACATAAAGTTTAAATGTTGAGGTTCTGCGGAGGAAAATTTGTCCCTATAACTGAACATAATTGCCTTAGTGGTAACGAGGTAAAATTAAATTTTGCTAAAATACACAGCAGTGCCACTGTGAATTCAAAAACACAACTTCCAGGAACTTCTAAATACATAGAGCTATTCTTTAATTAATGCAGTTTATCCTGTAATTTTAGGAATTTATTGATACTGGCAGAAACATTTGCAAATAACTTGGAAAATTTCATGACATATTATGTATCTCAAAGGATTTCATTCAGTCTTTTTTTTTCTTTTTGAACTGCAATCAATAATTTCTTTGAGAACTCTTAATATGCTAAGATATAGTTAAAAGATTCTTGGATATTCCCAAAAGAAGGATTTAAGAAAACAAATATGAACAAAGATGAACTTTGTGGCATTAATGTTATTTTCTTTCATTCACATAATTTTTGAACAAATTCTGCCTGTTTTCCATTACAACTAAATAGTTCTCATTTTTATTCAACATCAAGAGATATTAATGTGGGTGCATCAAATCAGAGTTTGGATTCTTTGAACCTATCAGACTATTTTTTTCATGAATATTTGGGGTTTGATAAAACCCCAAATGCATGCTAGAAGCACTTTTTCCATTAATTATTAAACCCATGTGCATTTTGAGGAAAATTTGATCCATATGGGTTCTGGTTCATTTATGCTTTACTCATCAAAATACTCTTTCTTAAAGTCCATGTCCAAGAAATCTTTTGAGCACTGTTAAGTTTTTTGAGCTTTGCCAAGAACAAACAAAGTTGAGCACCAAAAGATTCAAGTTGGTTTGTAACCCTATACCTATGGAGCATTAGTGGTTTCTAAACTTGGATTAAACACACCCTCTCATCTCTAATAGGTAGTTGAATTTACCTCCAGAGGGAAGCTTGAGGCTTGGTATAGAAAGCAAAAGTCAGACATATGTCAACAAAGGCACCAGATGATCCCAGAATGCATCACAATTCATTAAAAGATTACATTGATTATATTTTTTGAGCACAAATATGCAGAGATGTTCCATAGATTTTGAGTTGGAAGGTTAAGAATCATTCCAAGTAGTTAACAAAAAATTTGCTATTGTCTAAAATGTGAAATCCTAGTATTTGGATCACAATTTTAAAATATTGGGACTTGTTTAAAAACAACTATGGGAAACATGAAATAGTTATTAACAGTGAAAAATGGGAATGTGACCAATGATTTATTTTCTCTATCCTTTTTCAAGAAGTCTAATTAAGAAGTGAGGTTTTTTGCTTTTTGGTATTTTGTTGTTGTGGGTTTTTGAGTCTTTTGTCTTTTTCTCCTCCTAGAACCAACAGACCCAATCAAATTAAGGTCATAAGTAAATATAGATTAGATTTTAAGGCATCTGTCTTTGATTAAATTGCATTGCTAGTCTCAATAATTCCAGAGGAAGAAATAATTGAAAGATGATTTTAAATAAAATGATATACTTCTTTCAAGAGATCAGAAAAAATAAAATCTTCTAAGATGTCATAATTGGGGTTTTGATAAAAATAGCCCTTATCTTTTAGAGATTCCTTACTGAAGTTATGAGCAACCTAGATAGCATATTCAAAAGCAGAGACATTACTTTGCTGACTAAGGTCCGTCTAGTCAAAGCTATGGTTTTTCCAGTAGTCATGTATGGATGTGAGAGTTGGACTGTGAAGAAGGCTGAGCACTGAAGTATTGATGCTTTTGAACTGTGGTGTTGGAGAAGACTCTTGAGAGTCCCTTGGACTGCAAGGAGATCCAACCAGTCCATTCTGAAGGAGATCAACCTTGGGATTTCTTTGGAAGGAATGATGCGAAAGCTGAAACTCCAGTACTTTGGCCACCTCATGTGAAGAGTTGACTCATTGGAAAAGACTTTGATGCTGGGAGGGATTGGGGGCAGGAGGAGAAGGGGATGACCGAGGATGAGATGGCTGGGTGGCATCACTGACTTGATGGACACGAGTCTGAGTGAACTCTGGGAGTTGGTGATGGACAGGGAGGCCTGGCGTGCTGCGATTCATGGGGTCACAAGAGTCAGACACAACTGAGCGACTGAACTGAACTGAACTGAACTGAAATATGTGTAGATAATGTGACATGATCTCTAGGGTTTACTTCAAAATTCAATGGAAATTAAAATGAATGAATAAAGAAGATGTGGTATATACTTACAAGGGAATACTGCTGCTGCTGCTGCTAAGCCGCTTCAGTCATGTCTGACTCTGTGGGATCCCATAGATGGCAGCCCACCAGGCTCCCCTGTCCCTGGGATTCTCCAGGCAAGAACACTGGAGTGGGTTGCCATTTCCTTCTCCAATGCATGAAAGTGAAAAGTGAAAGTGAAGTCACTCAGTCGTGTCCAACTCCTAGTGACCCCATGGACAGCAGCCTACCAGGTTCCTCTGTCCATGGGATTTTCCAGAATACTACTCAACCACAAAAAAAGAATGAAAATTTTCCACTTGTCACAGCAGAGATGGACTTGGAAGGCATTGCACTAAGTGAAATGTCAGAGAAAGACAAATACAGTATACCATTTATATGTGGAATCTAAAAATATACAACAAATTAATGAATAAAATAAAATAGCAGACTCACAGATGTGGAGAACAAATTAGTGGTTACCAATGGATAGAGGGAAGGGAGAGTACCATAGGGGTATCACAGGGGTAGGGGATTAAAAAGGGTTATTATGGGATATTATGAAATCATAGAGTGAAACTTTTGAAACTTGTAAAGCACTATGGAACAATCTCTTACTCAATTAAAAAATTTAAATAATACATTAAAAACGAGTTATGTGAAAGAAAGTGAAAGTGAAGTCGCTCAGTCGTGTCTGACTCTGTGACCCTATGGACTTAGCCTACCAGGCTTCTCCATCCATGGGATTTTCCAGGCAAGAATACTGGAGTGGGTTCCCATTTCCTTCTCCAGGAGATTTTTCCAACCCAGATATTGAACTAGGGTCTCCCGCTTTGTAGGCAGATGCTTTACTGCCTGAGCCACCAGGGAAGACCAAAAATGAGTTAAGCATATGATATATGTGGAAAATTCTTCAAGACATGGGAATACCAGACCACCTTCCCTATCTCCTGAGAAACCGGTAGGTAGAACAAGAAGCAACAGTTAAAACTGAACACAGGACAACAGACTGGTTCAAAATTGGGTAAGGAGTATGAAAAAGCTGTATATTGTCATCCTGTCTGTTTAACTTACATTCAGAGTACATGATGCGAAATGCCAGACTGAATGAATCACAATCTAGAATCAGTATTGCTGGGAGAAATATCAACAATCTCAGATACGCAGATGATACTACTCTAATAGCAGTAAGGGAAGAGGAAAGAAAGAGCCTCTTGACGAAAGTGAAAGGAGAGCGAAAAAGCTGGCTTAAAACTCAACATTCAAAAAACTAAGATCATGGCACCCTGTCCCATCACTTCATGGCAAATAGATGGGGAAACAGTGGAAACAGTGACAGATTTAATTTTCTTGGGCTCCAAAATCACTGTGGATGGTGGTTGCAGCCATGAAATTAAAAGATGCTTGGATCTTGTAAGAAAAGCTATGACAAATGTAGACAGCATATTTAAAAGCAGAGACATCACTTTGCCGACATAGGTCTGTGTAGTCAAAGGTGTGGTTTTTCTAGTAGTCATGTATGGATGTGAGAGTTGGACTGTAAAGAAGGCTAAGCACGGAAGAACTGATGCTTTCAAACTGTGGTGTTGGAGAAGACTCTTGAGAGTCCCTTGGACTGCAAGGAGATGAATCAACCCTAAAGGAAATCAACTCTGAACATTCATTGGAAAGACTGATGTTGAAGCTGAACCTCTACTAGATGTGAAGAGCTGACTCATTGGAGAAGACCCTGATTTTGGGAAATTTTAAAGGCAAAAAGAGAGGAAGGCAGCAGAGCATGAGATGGTTAGATAGCACCAGCGATGCAATGAACGTGAATTTGAGCTAACTCCAGGAGACAGTGAAGGACGGGGAAGCCTGTTGTGCTACAGTCCATGGGGTCGCAAAGAACTGGACAAGCTTTATTGACTGAACAACAAAAAGTGTATAGTAGGAAGTACAGATAAAACAAGATAATTGTCAATGGTGAAGCTGGGCATATTGATGTTCATTACACCATTCTGTTTCTTTTCGTTTATGCCTACCATATCTGCTTTGGATCCACCCTCATCATTGTCTCAGCAAGAATCAGTTGACTATAAATGTATTGGTTTATTTCTAGACACCCAATTTTATTCCATTGATCTAGATGTATGTTTAACCTTATATCATTACCACACAATATTGATTATGGTAGCATCATAGGAAGTTTTGAAATTGGGAAGAAACCCAGTTTTGTCCTTTTTAACGATTGTTTTGATTACTCCAGTTCCCTTGTGCTTCCAGTAATATATGAATATTTTTCAGCTTATCAATTTCTGTTAAAAAAATGTAGCTGAGATTTGATAAGGATTGTTGGAATCTGTAGGTGAATTTGGAAAGCATTGTAATCTTAACAATATTAAGTCTTCCAATTCATGAACAAAGGATGTTTTTCCATTTATTAGGTCTTATTTAATTTCTTTCATCATGTTTGTAGTTTTCAGTGTAAATGTTGCATTTTTTTTATTGACGTTATCCTTAAGTATGTTATTTTTGATATTATGTTAAATGGAATAGTTTTCTTAATTCCATTTTCAGATTATTTATTGTGAATGTACAGATACATAGTTTACTTTTATAAATTGATCTTGTACCATGCAATCTTGATGAACTTGTTCTTTGGTTCCTATAAGTTGTTTTGTGAATTCCTCAGGATTTTCAATAGATAAGATCATGTTATTTATAAATACAATCTTCTTTCTTTCCAACCTGGATGTTTTATCTTATTTTTTTTCTTTTTCATTCTTCCTTTTCTTTCCTTTCTCTTAATTGCCTATCTTGAATTTCTACTACAGTGACAAATAGAAATGATAAGACTGTTTGTGCCTGATCTTAGGGGGAAATATTTCTGTCTTTTACAATTAAATATGACGTTAGCTGCATGTTTTTTGTAGATGCTCTTTATTAGGTTGAGGAAGTTCCCATCTATTCTTAGCTTGTTGAATGTTTTTATCACAAAAGAATGTTGTATTTTGGTCAATTAGTTTTGCTACAGTGAGTTGATCATGTGTCTTTTTCCCCTTTATTTAATATTATGGCATATTACATTAATTAGTTTTCATATGTTGAACCAATCTTGTATTCTTGGAATAAATCCTGTTTGAAGTGAAGTGAAAGTCACTCAGTCGTGTCCAACTCTTTGCAACCCCTTGGGCTATACAGTCCATGGAATTCTCCAGGCCAGAGTACTGGAGCAGGTAGCCATTCCCTTCTCCAGGGGATCTTCCCAATCCAGGGGTCAAACCCAGGTCTCCTGCATTGCAGGTGGATTCTTTATTGCTGAGCTATCAGGGAATCCCTAAATCCGGTTTGGTCATGCTTATAATCCTTTCTATATGTTGATGGCTTTGGTTTGCTTGCACTATGTTGAGGATTTTTGTGTATATATTTAGAAGGCATATTGCTCTTTAGTTTTCCTCTTTTGGGATGTCTTTGCCTGGTTTTGGTATCAGAGGAACACTGGCTTCATGGAATGAGGTATAAAGTATTCCCTCCTCTTCTGTTTTTTAATAGTTTGTGAATGATTGATCCAGCTCTTTTTTAGGCAGATCAGTTTTACAGATGCGGATAGAAGTCTGAACAGTGTGGTTGTATGGCACTTATTCTCTATGCTAGGCTTTTAGATATTTGTATATGCATTGTATGTTTTCTATCAAGCTGTAAAATCATCCATCTATTGAACATGTATTTATTGAGAATTTAATATGTGCTAGTGACTTCACTTTCACTTTTCACTTTCATGCACTGGAGAAGGAAATGGCAACCCACTCCAGTGTTCTTGCCTGGAGAATCCCAGGGACAGGGGAGCCTGGTGGGCTGCCATCTCTGGGGTCGCACATGACTGAAGCGACTTAGCAGCAGCAGCAGACATTGTGAAAGGAGTTGCAAGAACAACAGTGAACAACACAATCCCAATCTTGTTGGAGTTTGCAGTCCAGTGATGATGAAGTACAAGAAACAAGTAAGTAAAACCAAAGAAATACTTATTGTTGGCAGTAATGATACCTTTCCCTTGTGGTTCAGCTGGTAAAGAGTCCGCCTGCAATGCAGGAGACTTGAATTTGATCCCTGGGTTGGGAAGATCCCCTGGAGAAGGGAAAGGCTACCCACTCCAGTACTCTGGCCTGGAGAATTCCATGGATTGTGTGGACACACTGTGTTCATAGTGTGGCAAAGAGCTGGACACGACTGAGCGACTTTCACTTTCAATGACACCTTATATATCTCTGTAACACCATCTCCCTAGTATCTGGTATAATATCTTAAATGTATTCAGCACATAATAAAGGTGGAATAACTTATTTCTGTCTTATAACTTGATTGGGAAGATTAGGGTATCCACACAGAGTAATGTGAGAATTGTTTAGTCATTAACCTGTGTCCGACTCTTTTGTAACCCCATGGACTGTAGCCTACTACAGTAAGGGAAAAGAATATACAAAAGTCCAGAAACTTAGCTCTCAAACTCTGATACACAAAGGCAGAGAAAAATCCAAACAATGCACCCGATTCATAAAGCTTCCCATTGCACATAGGTGTGTCTCTTACACTAGCATTTCTCAAACTGTCACATGCAGAAAAATCATCTGGAGATCTTTTTTTTTCCCCTTAAATACAGATTTTGATTCCACAGATCCAAGGGACCACAAAATCCTCGATTCTAGTAAACTTCCAGGTAATACCTATGTTGCTGTTTCACAGACCATACTTCTGAATGATGAGGCTGTACACTCTTCCGTGTTCTTGGTGCAAAAGCAGAGAACCAATGGATATCTGCTGAATTAGATAGGAAAAATTTCCTTCAGAGTTTCAGAGGTAACTGAAATGCTGCAGAACTGTCTGCTGCTGAGAAGGCCTAGAAAAATCATTAAAATCTGTGTACATGCCCCCCACCACCAACCCCTTGGTATCCTATGAGAAAACCAGCAGAGAGGGAATAAGGGAACTCTTATCTTCCAGAATGATGTCATTTATGCTGAAACTTAATTATAAGTGAACATCCATCTTTCCTGTCAAACAATGCAGTGTACATAGGCCAAATCATTTTTAATGTAAATATAAATGGTTCTTGTGCGTAGCCGCTGGGGAGATGGTTAATGTGAGGATGGAGGAGGAGGAGGGTGGAAAGCTAATTCTACTTTTGTAAAGGGAAAATTGACTTGGTACCTTGAGATTCTGTACCTATTAGGAAAAAAAGAAAAAATAAATGTTGGCGATGGGGAACTGGCTTGGTAGGGTCTAACATGCAGATATTAACCATGAACAGTTTTACCTTACTTCTGCTTTCTGGTCAGATATTAACCTAGAAATATGTGCTTTTTCTATTAGCATGATTTTTTTTCATTTATATAGTTGAGTTTTCTGGCACATGTCATGTCCCACAATATAGTTCTCTAGAGTTTTAGATAAAAAGAAGCTTTAAATAAAAGACCAATTTGGTAAAAGCCAAAAATTACTCATTGAAATAGGTATACTATGTTGTGAAGCCAGAAAATATAGAAACCATAAGCTCCTCTTATTGGTACGTAAACTCAGATATTTGGGACTATTGCACAACTGAAATCGTTCCATTTCAAAAGCTCTTAAAGGACCAGACCACTCTGTGAAATCCGATCAGAAAAAATAGACAATGTGTATTAGGCATGGGTCTAGCAAGGAGATGATTCCAGAAAGTAAGAGTGAGCCTAGTAACCTGCTAGTGCAATTGGGATGGAAAGTATCTGTAGTCTCTATATATGCATGTACATAGCACACTTTTTATATATTGTAGGCAAAAATATATTAGACAATTTTGAATCAGAGTTCTAAAGTCAACATTTATTGACATGCATTTTTATGCCTGCTAATGTGCTTGGGACTGTATTAGGTAATGCAAAGGCCATAAAAAGGTACGAGGCATTGTTCCTACATTCGGGAAACTACAAGCAAGCCCTGGTGGGCATACACATACAATATTCCCACTGTACAGCGGTATTCATCTCAAAGTGGAATGGGAAAAAAGAGAGAATTCACTTTTGTTTGTGATGCCCAGGAGACTTTCTAGAGAATACATGTTTAAGAGATGGGGGATTAGAGAGTTGAATTGTTCTGCTTAAGTCAAGACAGGACAGGCTCTGCCCTGCGGCCCAGGCTTTAGAGGGCCTCACCTTGGCTGTCCTCTGTTATGCCCTGACCATGGGGCAAGGATATGTGGGGCCAAGTGGATATGCCACATAGATCCCACATCTTCTTTTCTAGACCTGGGTACTTGGGAATCTGAAATTGTCCATGTCAATGACCCTGGCCTGGCTTCCAAGACTGGGTGTAGATACCTCACTGCTGCCATGCACACTTAGGCCCCCTCACTCCACCTGCAGAACAAACACTCATGAGTCCAGAAAGCCACCTTAGGGTTAGTGCTCCCAAGATGCTTTCTGATGAGTGCTGTGTGGCCACGTGGAGGCACGCTGTGTACTCATGATAAAACAAGGTATTGTGTTGCCCAGGGCATACTTAGGGCTTTTTTTTTTTTTTTTTAATATCAACCTGCTTCAAAGTTCCAATACTGGAATCAGAACTCAAACTTGGGACCCTCAGCCCAGTACCTGTTCCCTGTTTTATGCTTTCTTCACTGGATATAGTCACTCCCCCATATTCAATTTTTAGGTTTTTCTTGAAACAGGCACTGAAGTAGGAAAAATAACTGAAATAATTGTTTTTCTACCAGCTCCAGCTGTTCCTATCAAACCCTTAACACCATTTCTTCTCCTTTTTCAGTTTAGAGAGAATCAGAGAGGCGAGAAGAGAGGAGGGCAAGGGAAAAGGAGTAAGAGAGGCAGACAGAACACTTTCCTCTGGGGCTGGTAGTACCTGCCCCAAGGAATAGAAGTAGAATTGTTTGATGGAGCAGAAAAGGCAGGAAGAAGGAATTCCCTGGTGGTCCAGTGGCTAAGACTCCATGCTCCCAATGCACAGGGCCCAGGTTTGATGCCTGATCAGAGAACTAGATCCCACGTGCAGCAACTAAGAGTTCGCATGACACAACTAAGGATCCTGCATGCCTCAAGGAAGATCTTGTGTGGCTGCACTAATGCTGGCACAACCAAATAAATAAATATTTAACAATAACAACAAAAAGAAATGGCAGAAATATGCTCTTATGTCTATTATATGTCCATGTAGATATGAGGGCTGTCTATCTGTCTAATCTACCCATCTATCCTCTACCTATTTCTTCATCCTTTCTTCCTGTAACCTCCAGAGCTGGCCTAGAACTAAGATAATATCCTTCTTAATCCAGTGCCTGGAACAGAAGCTGGCGGCAGGAGGCCGTACTTCAGGCCGGGCACATGTTGTCTGACTTGCTCTTGTGGTTTGGGAAAAAAACCCTTCTTCTTCAGTGACTTTCTAGATGTGACTTTCTGAAATAAAAAGCTTCAATTGTTTCCACAGTGGCCCTGTTTCTGGCACCTGTACCCATGCCACTGCCAGCAGCTATGAGTGTGGTGAACAGGTGAGGAGGTGGTGGAGGTCAGCTTCTTTGGTGTTCTATTTGTGTGTCTTTAGGAGTATGGGCTGTGTGTCAGAAGCTACTGTTTCGGTTTTTGTTACTCTATTTTTTCTTTCTATTGGGTCTCTCACTGAAAATATCTTTTTCTTTTGTCATCCACAAAATCTGAATTTAGTGGCCTCTCTGTAAGGATGGGCTTTCTCCAGCATTGTCAAGGTGCCTTGCGATAGGGGACATATTTTGGATCAGATGACCCAGACCCAGGTACCATTCAAGATTTCATGAGTCCAGACCTCTTAGACCCTAGAATAGCATAATAAAAAAATTTTTGAAAAGAATGGAGATAAAGTCTATATTTTCAACATATCCATTTTAAGGGAAATTTCAACAGAAAATGCATTATAACAATCAGCCATTCAAAACTGACCACTTTTGGGAATTCCGTGGCAGTCCAGTTAAGATTCTGTGGTTTCACTGTCATGGTCTGGGTTCAATCCATGGTCAGGGAACTAAGTTCCCACAAGCTGTGTGGCACAGCCAAAAAACAAAAGAAGGGAAAAACCCTCAAACAAAACCAAAACCAAAATTGACCACTTTTAAAAGACTGCTTAGGCTTGGGTTGAGTTATGAAAGATACATAGGATGTGGTCACCGCCCACAATGGGGCTGGTGATGTAGGAAGAGCGGTCAAGAGATAAATGACCAAAAAAGAAAGTGTATTTTTCAGGTGGAGAAATAAAATGTGTGTATGTTAGAAGAGTTTGAGGAGATTTTGAAGGTAAACGTATGGTTTATTCATATACAGCATTTCCTGAGCTGGTGTTCTTCAAAGCATATTTTTGAGAACTGTTAATGTTTGGGCACTGTGGAAAATGTCTTGGTGGCAGAATGAATGAAAAGGAAGCATGGCATTGTGTTTCACCAAATCTCAGAGACCTTTGAGTGTAAGATGCATCATTATTTTATCTTCTACTAAGAAAGAGAAAGTTCTACAATATAAATTATGTGATGCAGCTGATGGGAAGATGCAGCCCAATTTCACAGATATTAAAGTATAAAAAACAAAAGTGAGTCTTATGCTTGTTAATACTTAGTTTATCTTCTCCTTTAAAGTTTGACAGTACATGTTATTAGCTCAAAGTCCCACAGAAATCTGTTTAATTTAGCTTTTCCCCTATTTTGTAACTCGAAAAGCTTTTATTGGATAAATATCTTTATGAACTCAGGCATAAAAACATATTTGCTGGATTTCAATTCATTATGATTTTAATAGTGATAATATTGAACTTCAACTTGTTGCATCTTTGGCTATGACAAGCCTCTTCCAGTTGTGTCCTGAGTCCTTTTAACATGATTGCACATTTTTGAGAGCTTTTTTGCTTTCTGGTATATCAAGAATTTCTGATCTCACATCTTATATTTCCTGCTCCATTTCTGACATCAGCCATCTTAAAAATAGTTTAGTTTTCATGATTAAAAAATTCTATTTTTTCTTGAGATCTATTACTTAATTTCTGAGTTTTTACTTTGGTAATGTATTCTTTCATGTCATGTATCATTTTCTTAAAGTCTTTTAGCTCATTTTGGATCTATTTTTTGAATATGCCTCTCTGGCATGATTTTATATTCTGCAGTAATTATATTCTACTCATTCTCTTTTTTTCTGTGAATCCTTCTGATGTGAAATTAGTTTTCTTGAACTTTTTATAAAGAGGCTTGATCTAGACAGCTTTCTAACTTCATGGATCTTCCATCTTCTATTGTTTTTGTGGACAAGTACTCTGGGTTGTTTTCAGAGATTCCTGACTCTGCCTCCCTTCCCACTTTTATCTGGACCTTCTTTTCTTCATCTCTATCATTCCTGACATGTTCAAATTTGATTCCATTCCTAGTACTTTCTCCTCAGTGTGGAGCTCTATATGAGACTTGTGGGAATGTTTTGCTCTAAATATTGTTCATGTTTCTGATTTTGCTATCTAATTGGTCTGCCAATTTTTAAGTAAGGATTCTAGAAGGTCTAAGAATTACTCTTCCACAATTGCCATATTTTCAGACTCCCTTGGAATACCTTTTTAATGGCATAAATATGAAAATCTTACAGAGTAGTCATCTGCAAAGCCTTGGCTTGAAAAATGCTTTTTGAATCTATCAGGCACATTAATATTGGCTTAGAGCTGTTCTATTTAGTGTTCTATTTAGTTTGGTTAAAACCTGTAATGTCAATCACTATGGCAATTATGACCTCATAATATTGTAGACAGCTTTACAATTTATAGAACAGGTCATATAACCATTATTTTAGTTAATCCTACTAATGGTCCTGTAAAGTGGGTAGAGCAAGTAATAATACTTATTCTGGAGATGAGGATTCAGAAACTTCGGGAAGTTCACTCCGTACTCCAAGGATGCATAGCTGGAAGATGATGAGGTTGAGAGTCCTCACAATCAGTTCGGGGTCTTAACCGCACTTCTATGTCATTAATTAGATTAAGCAAACATGCTGGGGTTTTCTTCCTTGGGTATAAACACATCCGTGGAACAGGAATCTTTAATGTTTCCCCTTGGCTCTCAGAGAAAAGGGTAGACATTCTGCTCAAGAGAGATGTTTTGCAGAAGATGCTAGGCAAAATTCACCATGTTGATATTGTAGTAGAGTGCACATAAATGGGCTTCACAGGTGGTGCTCGTGGTAAAGAACCTGCCTGCTGGTGCAGATGGTATAAGAGGCATCACTTCATTCCTTGGGTTGGGGAGATCCTCTGGCATAGGAAATGACAACCCACTCCAGTATTCTTGCCTGGAGAATCCCTTGAAGAGAGGAACCTGGCAGGCTATGGTCCATAGTGTTGCAAAAAGTCAGACTAGACTGAAGCAACTTAGCATGCACACAAGTGGATATAAAAGAACACGAGAAGCCAGGCCGACTGATAGCCACATTAACGATTCAAGCGCTAGGTTGTATTTCTTCTGGAGAGCAGGGATCAGCAAATACTTGCCCATGGGCAAAATATGTTCAGGCTCCAGTTTTTATACATAATGTTTTACTGAAACAGGACCATGCTTATTTGTTTATGGCTGTTTTCATGCTATTAAAGTGAAGTTGCTCAGTCGTGTCCGACTCTTTGCGAGCCCATGGACTGTAGCCCACCAGGCTCCTCCGTCCATGGGATTCTCCAGGCAAGAACACTGGAGTGGGTTGCCATTTCCTTCTCCATTTCATGCTATTAGAGGCACAGTTAATAGTTGCAACAGAGACTGCATGGCCTAAACAGACAAGCAAATTCACCACTGGCTCTTTACAAAGTTCGCTGAACCCTGCCCTTGAGCAAGTGCACTTGCTTAATATTAAAACTGGACAGAATATTCATTTCTGGAGTTTACTTCTTTTCTCTCCTTGCTGCCTGCTTTCAGTGATTCTTCATGGGCCCTAGAGCAGTCCCCCCTTTCCTGGAAAATCAAGTATTCTGTTAAAGAAAGAAGGCAGGAGAGGAATCAGAACCTCTATAGCAGAAGATTCCTACTCCTTGAGAACTCATGTAGACTACTGTCTTTAATTCCATGGCAACTGGAATGTGAAGGTGATGATAATATATTAAATATATTTTCCCTTTCTAGAGAAACAGGTTTTTAGGTACATCACTGTTCATACCTATTGTACATATATCTCATTAAAGGTTACACTGCTTTAAAATGAGCTTTGGGTTGAGATAATAGTATTGGATCAAGATTTAGTTTATATTAAAATAGTTTGATTGGAATATCATAGTATGAGGAAGCAAGGAAAAGGCCAAATGTGCTTACATTAGATGTAATTTGGTAAAAATGGAAAGTTCAGACATTTCTGGCATATAGAGAACATTTATAGCATTTTGGCTTTTCACATTCATCTTTTAAAGTTCCCAGTTACAGTATTTTATTTTCTTAGCTCCTTAAAAATAATGAATAATTTTGCTCTGCACCAAAAGCTGGAAATATTTTGGTATATGTTAATTCAGAAGATAAAATTTCCTTTGGAAATGCTCACTTTAGTCTGAGTATGAGAAATGAAAGTCTACTAGCTAGACTACTGATACTGATAATTATCAGTATCATTGGGTTCATATGACCACAGGTGGTCATATGAACCCAGTGATACTGATAATTTTCTAGTTCTTGATGCAAGTGAAAGTGGAGAGTGAAAAAGTTGGCTTAAAGCTCAACATTCAGAAAATGAAGATCATGGCATCTGGTTCCATCACTTCATGGCAAATAGATGGGGAAACAGTGGAAACAGTGTCAGACTTTATTTTTTTTGGGCTCCAAAATCACTGCAGATGGTGATTGCAGCCATGAAATTAAAAGACACTTACTCCTTGGAAGAAAAGTTATGAGCAACCTAGATAGCATATTCAAAAGCAGAGATATTACTTTGCCGACTAAGGTCTGTCTAGTCAAGGCTATGGTTTTTCCTGTGGTCATGTATGGATGTGAGAGTTGGACTGTGAAGAAGGCTGAGCACCGAAGAATTGATGCTTTTGAAGTGTGGTATTGGAGAAGACTCTTGAGAGTCCTTTGGACTGCAAGGAGATCCAACCAGTCTATTCTGAAGGAGATCAACCCTGGGATTTCTTTGGAAGGAATGATGCTAAAGCTGAAGCTCCAGTACTTTGGCCACCTCATGCAAAGAGTTGACTCACTGGAAAAGACTCTGATGCTGAGAGGGATTGGGGGCAGGAGGAGAAGGGGATGACCAAGGATGAGATGGCTGGATGGCGTCACGGACTCGATGGACGTGAGTCTGCGTGAACTCCGGGAGATGGTGATGGACAGGGAGGCCTAGTGTGCTGTGATTCATGGGGTCGCAAAGAGTCGGACACGACTGAGCGACTGAACTGAACTGGACTGAACTGAACTTGGGTTCATATCATTACATTGTTTTGAAAATTTATTCAGGGATCTGGAAGTAATAACCATCCTTTCACAATGTCAACTCCAGAGTTGGCTTCTGGTTTAATGAGTCTGTTCATCTGCCCCCCACTTTTTTCATCAGAATTAAACATAGAGTTTAGTAAGCATTAAAAAGTAAACTGTTCCAAGACTCATGCCCACCCTCCATCTTGGGAGGATTACATTTCTGGGAACTGTTAAGATATATTTCAATACCCATTGTTCACTGAACATTTGTCTTTTGCTACTTCTAGATAATTGGTAGAATAGTCTTTTTCTTCCTTTATGTTAGATATGGCTTTTGCTCTGATCACTGAAATATGAGAGGAAGTCTTGAGGATCACTTCTGGTTATAAGCTTTAAGAGCCCACATGTGAATCACTGCTATCACTTCCTTTTTTCTTCAATCAGCAACATTTCATATAGTGCAAGCTCTGCACATCTGGGTTACAGAGTGGGGTGAAGTAGAGGTGAGCCCTCAGTCAACCTGTGCACGATACATAGTCAGAGCAAGAAATACCCCTTTGTGTCTTAAGCCACTGGGATCTGAGGTGTCTTTTGTTACTCTGTCATAACCTGGCCCTTCCTGATTGATTCAGTATGTCTGGGGTGGCATTAAAAAATGATTTGAATTCTCCATAGTGGGAGAAACAATCAATTATTTTCCAAAGAGACTTATATGAATGTTTGGCCTGGCCTTTTAGTCAATGATTTTATATTAGTATGCCTCTGGGATGCAATACACACTTTATTCTGTCTGCTCACTTTTGCTGTTGTTGTTGTTCCCTATTTATGTTATTCCCCAGAAAGAAGACATTTGAAAGAATACTTTAGAAATTGAATGTGTGGGAGTCAGTCCAGCTCTCCATCAGTATCCCTTGGAGAAAGCAACCTTCAGAAAGAATTGAATGGTATTAGACCTAGGGGAAATGCTGCTAGAAAGTAACAAGCTATTAGCAAATTGGGTTGCTTTCAGCATAATATAGCATAACAGGATAATATAAATATGGATTAGTGCTCCAGTCCAAGTTTTTATTACAAGAAGTACAGTTGATGTGAATGGAGGAGGAGCTAAGACAAAGATTTAGCCAGAAAAACACATTTTTGTATATGCCAGTCCACTTAATCTATTTCTGCACTCGTTTTTAAGCCCAGGCATTATCATTGTTAACAATTTGTCGCCTTTTAAAATTCAGAGTGACTAAGGCTATTACCATACTTGGACAAATCATGTACTTGGACATGTTTAGTTGTAGTGGGCTTAGGTAGCAATAGCTTTCTTTTCTCTTCTCTTTATGGGCAAGAGTTTCTTCCAAGGTGTCCAGTTAGGCCTAGGCACTTTCAGACCTTTGAGAAGGCAGCTGCCAAAGGAAAGAAGACACTTAAACTGACTGTTAAGGTTTATGTTTTCATAGAACAAAGCGATACTCTTTGCCTATTGTTCTGTCTCTAGCCACATGCACGTATTAGCAGCAGTAATAAAATATTGCTGCATTATCCCCAAAGTATAGGTCTCTGATAAGATAAAAGCTTTTTTCCCAGAAGGATTGGTTGGTATCTGGAGAGTGGGAGATTGGGAAGGAAGGAATACATTAACCTCATAGTTCTGATAGAAACGGCCTCTTCCCTTATGAAGAAAATGCACACGTTAAACATATGTGACTCACAAAATCATGAGAGACTGGTTACCATCTCACTGTACTTACCTCAGTTTATAGGGTTAGTAAGTGGTTAAAATACTGCAGACTGTTCAAGGGGAAGTGGTCCATGAAAGGTATACAAAGAGTTAGAGCTAAACTATACCCTTCTCCCTAAAAATGAAAAAGAAATCTCAGAGCAAGAGAGATTATTGAGTTATTAGTAAGTGGAAACTCAGATGGTGTCCAAGACATCCACAGTGTTACTTGTGAAACTTGTACATCAGTCTCTTCTCCTGTCCTTGGATGAAGCTATTACTTCTTATTGGCTTATTTTTATTTATTCTTCAATATGCAATTTTATGTAACATACATGTAAGTGATGAAGCAGAATAATAAAATGAACAGCTGTGAACTTGTCACTCAATTTAAGATCACAAACATCATTGTAATTTTTTATACAATTCTCCCATGTCACAAACCTCTGCCTCCTCCCAACCTGATATTAAACTTTGTGCTGTGCGTTGCTTGCTTTACTAAAAATTATTTTCATACATGTGCATACACATACATACACATATATCCACATAGCATGTTGCTTGGTTTTGATGGTTTTCTGAGCTTTATGAAAATTATATACATTATGTAGTTTACTGAGAATTTCTGTTTTTGCTCAGTATTCTAAGATACATCTATGTTGTTTGTGAAATTTAGTCTATTTGTTTTTCCTGCTCTATAATTTTTGATTATCTGATTAAACTACAGTTTGTTCATCTACTTCTCTTGTTGTTGGGTGTTTGAGCTGTTTCTCAGGGATTTTTTTTTTGCTTGATTTTTTGTAATTTATTTTGCTGCTGTAAACAGAAGTTCAATGAATACTTTTGTTCATGTCTCCTGAGACACAAGGCTAGAAGTTCACTGTGTATTACCCTGAATTATGTTCTAGGTAAATATTCAACTTTATATTTTTAGAGCAAACTGCCACATTTTTTTTTCAAAGTAGTTGTGCAAATTTACGTTCCTTTCAACCATGTACATGAATAAAAGTTCCTATAGATTCACCTCTTTCAATTTTTAATATTAGAAAATGCCTTAATTTATGCAAATCAAGTGTATAAATGGTATTTCATTGTGGTCTGATTTGCATCTCCATGATTGCTAATGAATTTGAGCACCTTTGCAAATATTTATTATAAATAAATAAATATTTATTTATTTGTATCACCCTTGGCTTTTTTTTTCCAACTAGCAAGGTAACTATCTATTCAGTGCTCATTAGGAGGGAAAGAGAAACCAGTTGATTTGGAATTAAGTCCACAATTGGTAGATGATAGATGACTAGAACTAAGATGAGTGCAATAACTTCTCTGTGAAAGCAGAGCAGTGTGCAAGAGTATCCTTAGGGATTGCTTAAATCTGATACTTTTAAAATAATTTGTACCCAATGAACTATACCTATAAACAATGGTGCATAATAATTGAGAACTTTCTGTATTCCCACATAGACCAGTTAGTATTTTGTAGTTGTAAGTAACAAAAATTCACTTTGGCTAACTTAAGCTCAAAAAAATTATTCATGGCTGTTCTGTTCACAATAGAAAAAAAAAAGGAAAACCTCAAAATCCATCCATAGGAGAATGGATGAGTCAATAGTTGGCATCATGGCATCTTGTATGATGGCCCCACTGAGACTGCATATGGTCCCCAAAGGAAATCTGGCTACTTTTACCAAAAGTTAAGGACATAGATCTGGGCGGAAACAACAGACTCCAAAATCTGACTCACTGGATTTTTTCTTAGGTAGAAAGACTAAAAGAAGTTGCTGGTTTCCAAAGAAGATAAGTGGAATTTGAGTGAAAAAAAGTATATTTTTAATATCATGAGAAAATATTACTGAATTATTTTTCTAACTACCGTGACCTTTTTTTTTTGACTGAGGTTTTCTAGGTTAAGCTAATAGCCTATAAAATAAGTGAATTTGTACTAAGATGTGGGGATAGTGATGAATTGGCTCAGAGAAGGAGTGTGCCCCAACTCTAGTGCCAGATTGAACATGTTGGTAGGGTTGGCTTTGGTGTTTATGAAGCTCATGCATGTCCCCTTCTAGTAACTGTGAACCTTTGGGAGAGGAACTAAATCTCCACTCACTAAGGGAGAGGCTGGCTGCCAGGATTTCTTTGGGTCCTGTCACTGGCTGCTGCTGCTGCTGCTGCTGCTAAGTCGCTTCAGTCGTGTCCGACTCTGTGCGACCCCATAGACGGCAGTTCAACAGGCTCTGCCGTCCCTGGGATTCTCCAGGCAAGAGCGCTGGAGTGGGTTGCCATTTCCTTCTCCAGTGCATGAAAGTGAAAAGGGAAAGTGAAGTCGCTCAGTCGTGTCCGACTCTTAGCCACCCCATGGACCGCAGCCTCCCAGGCTCCTCCGTCCATGGATTTTCCAGGCAAGAGCGCTGGAGCGGGGCGCCACTGCCTTCTCCAGTCACTGGCTGCAGATGTCTCCAAATCCTGTATCTGTATCAGAATTTGATACTATTTAACTAGGTAGTAAATTCATCATTTGAGCAAGTCAGATACAGGGTGCGTTAGTTCCATGAAGGCTCCAAGAAAGCTGTGTGGAATAAGACTAAGGTTGTGAACTCCAGGTATTTTTTCACATAACAATGGTGTGAAGGGTGGAGCCATTTTGAAATTCAAAGGAGGGGTGATCCACAGCAAGGTGATATGTGGTTAAAATCATTTTGCTTTAACTTTTATGTTCAGAAGGAAACTTATCAAAGCATATGACAAAAATAAAGATATATAAGCAATAACAGAATTTCAAGTATGAGCAGTTTCAATAATAACAGTGACTACCATTTATCAATTTTTCTCCTCTGTGTCTCATAAACTACTTTATGTGTCTTAATTTTGACTCTTATAACAACACTTTTAATAGTTCTCTTATTCCTACTTTATAGGTAAGAAAGCTGAAAATTCAGATCAGTTAAGTAATTTATATAAAGTAGCAAGTGATACTGCTGGCATGATGTCACATTTGGAATTAGAATTATGACCAGTTCTAATAAGTGCACACTTGACTTTTTCCTGCAAAGATGTATATGGTGTTTGATAACAATGCCTGATATTTCTGTATGGGATTATACATATGGGGCCGTTAGTACTAGAACAGTGTATTTTGAATTGGTTAAGAAAAATTATGGAACACTCGTTGGTTTCTCTCCATGGTAAATACCTTTTGACATCAACATTCTACTTGTGAAATGCCTTTAACAAATGCCCTCTTTCCTTTTCTTTAACTGGTATGGATAAGTAGGAGGTGGCTCTGATGAGGCTCCCCCTTTAGACTGGGTGAAAAAAAAAGGGCTCGGAAATGTCAGATTCTTTGGTGGATGAGTCTTATGTTAGGATCTGTTATGATCTTTTATCTTGGGGCTTGATTTGACCCATTTAGATAAGAGCACTGTGACTTTGTATTGCAATTCTTTTTCTCTTAAACAAACTATCTTGATTGAATAAACTTTTCATTCTTTTATAAAGGAGATTATTATAATACTCAAGAGAGCCATGATTCTTCTTTCCTCCTTAATTTATTATTTGTTGGCCAACAACAATCCCATATGAATCACCAGGTCTGGGCATGCTGCTCCTCTGGTCCAACCATCATGGACCAGAGCTCAGTATTTAGTGCAGCCGTTATCTTTCCGCTCTCACTCGAGTCAGCAATCTTGCACAGCTTGATTCCCCCCTTTAATTTAGAATTTGTCTTCTTGCTTGGCTGCTGGCTGCCTTCAGAAAGGGATGAGCATTCTCAGTGAGTAAATGTAACTAACTCCCCAGCCTTCACCCTCTTCCCACCCCAGCAATCATTAGTCGGAACATCTGTTCACCCTGCATTTGGAACATGATAGAGCTCACACTGGGGTTTTTGGTTCAGATCTTTTCAACATCAATTATTTACTAGACTGAAAGCTCCTATAAAGAAAGAACTGTGTCCTAAACTCAACTGTAATTCTGAGTGTGAACACAAAGAAATATTTGTTCAATTGCATTGAATATTTATGTCTGAGACAGTAACTCAAGATGGTTGATAGAAGAGGTGAACCAGAAAGCCATATTTAGTCACAGAGATTTACTTATCTTGCATTGGAACAGAACACTGTTAATGATCTTATTCTTATGGCATCATTCTTCTCACACATTTGTCTTTTTAACTCCGAGAAGCAGTAGTAAGAGTTAGGCTGTTGAACTAGAAAGATCTCTGCAAGATCCCAAAATTGCTGCTTCCTACCTTGGTACCCTTGGGCAAGTTACTTAAACATCCCAAGCCTGTGTTTTTAATCTCTAAAATGGGAGTAAATAATCAAAAATACATAAGAGTAGTATTTTGAGATGATATTTGTAAGGTCTATGTATTAAGTGCTCAGGGAATGGTAGCTATAATGGTTATTTTACAACTAAGAGCAAAACTGTGTACCACAAACTGCAGATGACTTTCTTCCATTCAGCTTCAAAGATGTAAAATTTTGTACAATCTAAAATTGTTATTCAGAAAAATCATTGTTTTCTTTCTGTACATGTGATAAACTTAGATTTTCATTGCAATAGATGCTTATCTTATAGCATAAAATGAGTCTTTCATGCTAGCAACCCACTTCAAAAAATATTTTTAGTTGGCTATAAGAAGTGACTTTTCAAGCCAGTTTTTCTCTATGGGTTCTTTCTTATTCAATACCATGCCTTGCAGTGTATATCAGTCAGGTATTACTGTATAACAAACCACTCTAAACACGCACTGGCTTAAAATAAAGTCTTTTATTCTCATCCACACAGCTGGTCAAGAATCCACCTGCAATGTGAGAAACCTAGGTTTGATCCCTGGGTTGGGAAGATCCCCTGGAGAAGGGAAAGGCTACCCAATCTAGTATTCTGGCCTGGAAATTCCATGGACAGTCCATGGGGTCACAGAGTCAGACACGACTGAGCAACTTTCACTTTCTTTCTTTCTTTACACAGTTGTGGGTTGTGTGGGATTTGGGTAAGTGAGGTTGGGCTTGACTGAGTGATTATGTTTCAAGCTGTGGGTCTAGTCAGGACGGTGCGTGTGTGCTAAATCACTTCAGTCGTTTCTGACTCCTTGCGACCCTGTGGACTGTAACCCGCCAGGCTCTTCTGTCCATGGGGATTTTCCAGGCAAGAATACTGGAGTGGGTTGCCATGCCTTCCTCAAGAGGATCTTCCCGACCCAGGGATTAAACTTGTGTCTCTTATGTCTATCTGTACTGGCAAGTGGGTTCTTTACCACTGGCACCACCTGGAAAGCCTGCAATGAGGAACTGGTCTTATAGGCTGGGTTCAGGTCTTCTCTCTATGTGTTCATTCATTCCAGGCACAAGCTCTTTTCATGTTTAGGAAAGACAGAGGCACGAGAGGAAAGCTCATCGGTATAGGCACATTTTAAGCCTTTGTTTATATCTTATCTGCTAATATCCCATAGGCATAGCAAGTCACATGATTGAGACTAAAGTCAGGGAAATATATTCCTTCTATGGATCTAGGCAATTGGGAGTAAATATTTCTGAGCAATAATCAATCTACCATTAAATATAACAACAGAATAAATTCTAAATTGAGGCAGGCAGAAATTATTCTGTGAATAATTTCTTTTCCAGTGTCTCACATAGCAATAGTGACTGATAAAGGGACCCATTTTTCTAAGGGTACGTTTTCAACCAACCTTAGACCATAAGTGTTCAGAATTTAGAATGTTCAGTTCAGCATGTCTAAGAGGCAGGTATGCAACAGAGCTTTAAAAATATAGCACTTAGGAAAATAGACTGAAGTGAGTCCTAGGGGATATAGCTAAAGAGATTGCTATTACTTCTAGCAATACAATTTATGCTTCCTGTAGGAATACTATTTGGGGTCTTTTTTGGAGAAAGAAAACCTAAGTAGTGCTTGTGCTGTGTTTGATGATGTCTTCTGAAATATAAGATAAGGCTTTGTATATTTGGCTGAGGAGAAACTTTAATTTGTTATTTTGGTCTCAAAGTCATAAGGAAAACAAACACATCAATGCATCCTAGATTCTAGATTTCTAAGTGTGTATGGATATGGGGCAATGCTCGTACTCATACTGAAGTATGATTTTGATGTCTGCTCTTGACCTTAGCATGGTTCAGTTCAGTTCAGTCGCTCAGTTCTGTCTGACTGTTTGCAACCCCAAGGGCTGCAGCACGCCAGCCTCCCTGTCTATCACCAACTGCTGCTGCTGCTGCTAAGTCGCTTCAGTCGTGTCCGACTCTGTGTGACCCCATAGACGGCAGCCCACCAGGCTCCCCCGTCCCTGGGATTCTCCAGGCAAGAACACTGGAGTGGGTTGCCATTTCCTTCTCCAATGTATGAAAGTGAAAAGTGAAAGGGAAGTCGCTCAGTCGTATCTGACCCTCAGTGACCTCATGGATTGCAGCCCACCAGGCTCCTCCGTCCATGGGATTTTCCAGGCAAGAGTACTGGAGTGGGGTGCCATTGCCTTCTCTGTTATCACCAACTCCCGGAGTTTACTCAAACTTATGTCCTTCGAGTTGGTGATGCCATACAACCATTTCATCCTCTGTCGTCTCCTTCTCCTCCTGCCTTCAATCTTTCTCAGCATCAGGGTCTTTTCAAATGAGTCATTTCTTCGCATCAGGTGACCAAAGTATTGGAGTTTCAGCTTCAGCATCAGTCCTTCCAATGAATATTCAGGACTGATTTCTTTGAGGATGGACTGGTTGGATCTCCTTGCAGTCCAAGGGACTCTCAAGAATCTTCTCCAATAGCACAGTTCAAAAGCGTCAATTCTTCAGTGCTCAACTTTCTTTGTAGTCCAAATCGCACATCCTTACATGACTACTGGAAAAACCATAGTCTTGACTAGACGGACCTTTGTTGGCAAAGTAATGTCTCTGCTTTTGAATATGCTATCTAGGTTGCTCATAATTTTTCTTCCAAGGAGCAAGTGTCTTTTAATTTCATAGCTGCAATCACCATCTGCAGTGATTTTGGAGACCCCCAAAATGAAGTCTGTTACTGTTTCTATGTTTCCCCATCTATTTGCCCTGAAGTGATGGGTCCAGATGCCATGATCTTAGTTTTCTGAATATTGAGCTTTAAGCCAACTTTTTCACTCTCCTCTTTCACTTTCATGAAGAGGCTCTTTAATTCTTCTTCACTTTCTGCCATAAGGGTGTTATCATCTGCATATCTGAGGTTACTGATATTTCTCCCAGCAGTCTTGATTCCATTTTGTACTTCATCCAGCCCAGTGTTTCTCTTGATGTACTCTGCATATAAGTTAAATAAGCAGGGTGACAACACACAGCCTTGATGTTGTATGTATACAGCCTCCTTTCCCTATTTGGAACCAGTCTGTTGTTCCATGTCCAGTTCTAACTGTTGCTTCCTGACCTGCATACAGATTTCTCAGGAGGCAGGTCAGGTGGTCTGGTATTCCCATCTCCTGAAGAATTTTCCGCAGTTTATTGTGATCCACACAGTCAAAAGCTTTGGCATAGTCAATAAAGCAGAAATAGATGTTTTTTTGGAACTCTCTTGCTTTTTTGATGATCCCACAGATGTTGACATTTTGATCTCTAGCATGATAGGTTTATTCAACAAAATATGGTGACCAATGATGGATCTTTTATACGTTTACCACCTCCATGGAAAGGAATGTATTTGGATAATAGAGTTGCATTTTTTTTGAAAGTTCAGTTGTATTAACTGAATACTTCTTGAGCCTATTTTTCTCTTCAGCCTCCCACTTCCATCCGAGGTAAGGCAGCTGAGAGTTCCTCACTTTCCATACTTTGAAAAAAATACCTTTGTCTAAAGTCGTTGTTCCCGGCCTTTGCTGTCCATTGAGATCTTCTGGGGGAGCTTCAGTGATACTGATGTCTAGGTGTCTTACAGAGTCTAGTTGAACTGATTTGTGCATAAGAATACTTAAAGGTCCTCCTGTGGTGAATTAATTGTGCAGCCAGGGTTATGAATCTCTAATCTAGAGGCTTGCTAACTTCATCCTCATCATTAGAATAGCTCACTGCATATAGATATGCATTTAGTACTATGCAAAATGAGAGGCTGTACATAAATTAATGGAGTGTTATCAGTATGTCTGGAGCTTGGCATGTCATTTAACTGAATTTAATCTTCATGAAAATTACATAGGTGGTTATTACTGTCCTCCTTCTATAGATGAGGAAACGGAACCTCAGAAAAGGACATACCTTGCCCTCAAACACAGAGTTTTTAATCACAAGGCTAGGATTCCAATGCCAACTATCAACTTCAAAACCTTGGGCCCTTTCTCACTCCAAAATAAAGCTGAGTAGGCACTTCTTTTTTCATCCTGTAATATGTAAAAATTTTAAGTGGGAGAACTGTTTTTTATAATGTAAGCAGCCTGGGTAGGAAACCCCCAGAGAAAGGGTATTAAGCATGGCTTTCTTGACGTAAGAGAAGCCATTTTGGCTTAAGCCACTTTGGGATCTGAGCCTGGTCACAATGCTTACTCTTGAATAGGTCTCAGTGATTTTAAGGAAAGTAAAGGAACGCAGGAACAAAGGAAAAACAGACAAGAAACAATAGTTCAGCAATAAAGCAGAATTTTGTTCCTCTTCAAGGGATATACATCACAATCTGAATGTCCATCATGGACGAATGAAGATGATATGGTGCATATATCTAATGGAATATAACACAGCCATTAAAAAGCAAATGACATAATGCCATTTTCAGTAACATGGATGGGCCTAGACATTATCATACTGAGTGAAGTAAGCCAGACAGATAAAGACAAATATCATATTATATCCCTTATATGAGGAATTTAAAAAATAGTGCAAATGGACTTGTTTACAAAATAGAAATAGAGTTACAGGTGTAGAAAAAAAACTTACCATTATAAAGGAGGAAAGTGGTGGCAGATAGAGATTAATTGGGAGACTGGGATTAATTTATACACACTACTATATATAAGATATATATAACTATTAAGAACCTACTGTGTAGCACAGGAAACTCTACCCAATACTCTGTAATGACCTATATGGGAAAAGAATCTAAAAAAGAGTGGAGATATATACATGTATAACTGATTCACTTTGCTGTATAGCAGAAACAAGCATAAAATTATAAATCAATTATGTTCCAATAAATTTTTTAAAAAATTAAGAATGCACCTCAAAAAAAATCAAAATCTGATGCAATCTTTGAGTTCTACAGGAACTAAGGCCTCCACTCAGGTGGAGAATGGAATGAGGTTGTTGACTTTTTTGAAATTCAGTCAACTAAAGCTTAGACTCTGTCTGCTTTTGCCCCAATTCTATTGAATTCAGCTCTGCTCAAGCCCCTTCTTAAATATTCATGTGCTTTTTGCTTAAAACTTTCCTCAATTTGTGGGGAGTTAGAGGTTAAAGTGTCTGCCTGGAATGTGGGAGACCCGAGTTCGATCCCTGGGTTGGGAAGATCCCCTGGAGAAGGAAATGGCAACCCACTCCAGTATTCTTGCCTGGAGAATCCCATGGAGGGAGGAGCCTGGTAGGCTACTAGTCCATGGGGTCTCAAAGAGTCGGACATGACTGAGAGACTTCACTTTCACTTTCACTCTTTTGGGAAGTGTTCCCAGTGTTCTTATTTGCTGCAAGTAATAAATCCTTTATTCTCCCAGTCTTTGGCTTGGTTGTGTCTTTTGGTTTGACATCCATCCTTTTAAGTATTACCAAATCCTCCTGAAATGGAGCAGATTATTTCCCCCTATTTTACAGATAGAGAAAATGAGGAGGTTTGGAGTGGTTGTATGAATCATGCTCTTAAAACCTGTTCCCACTTGGAACCACATTTGGCTCACCAGAGCCCAGAGTCAGGTGAAGCAGGTATTACTACCAATTCCTGTATGAGAAAGCTGAGACTTGAGAAGAGAGTTCATTTTCTCTGTGTTTTTGGGCTACCCACAGCCAAGGTCACCAAGGCCTTTCACTATAACATTTGGATTCTTATCTTTTATGATGATTAAACAATATTGGTGAAAAATCACTTCTTAAAATAAGAAAACAGGAGAAATAGGACTTCTGCCTCTGGGAATGAGATTTTCATATTCAGACTTCCATGATTCTAATAGAATGGGCAGAACATATTAATTCTGATTTTTTTAGAATAAAATTCCCACTTCCAATTTAATAGAGGGTTAATATCATTTTTAATCTATTTTTTAAATTGATGTATATTTTATTTATAATGCTATGTTATTATCCAGTGTGCAGCAGTGATTCAGATATACATATATATATGTATGCATCCTTCACATTGTTTTCCATTATTGTTTATTTATTACAGGATATTGAATACAATTCCCTGTGCTGTAGGGACAGGGACTCTATTGTTTATCTATTTTACATATAGAGGTTTGTATCTGCTAATCCTAAACTCCTAATTTATCCCTCCCCTCTCCTTCCCCTTTTGATGTAAACAGGTTTGTTTTCTCTGTCTGAGTGAGTATGTTTCTGTTTTGTAAATAAGTTCATTTTTATAATGCTTTAAATTCCACATATAAGTGATAGGATATTTGTCTTTCTTTTTCTGACTTCACCTAGTATGATAATCTTTAGGTCCACCTATATTGTTTCAAATGACATTATTTCATTCTTTTTTATGCTGAGTAATATTCCACTGTGCTACATCTTCATATTCATCTTCATATTCATTCATCTGTCAGAGAACACTTGGGTTACTTCCATGTCCAGGCTATTAATAGTGCTGCTATGAACACTGCGGTACATGTATCTTTTTCCATTAGTTTTCTCTAGATATATGCTCAGCAGTAATGGTAGGCTACTTTAAAGATGATGAAATTAAACTTAAACTGTGCATTTAACCACAAGCTCTTCAATTTTGTTTCAGTCCAGATCTTTCAAATTTGGTCACCCATTTTCTCTTTCTTTAATGATTTATTTTCCTTTTTACTGCCTCATAGAGTTAATTTCACTTTCCCTTCCTTTTGAAAGTGGTTTTCAGGAAAAGGGAAAACAAAGTGATACACAGTGAGTGAGGAAGTTTGTACTATCACTTCTAATCTCTGTTTTCCTCATAAGTTAAAAAAATTCTATTTTTGTGTTTGTTATATAATATATATGACATATTAATAGGCTAGTCTATTACTTCTGTATAATATGCATATTTATGTATGCAACTATCACACAAACACATGCAGACCTATTGAAGTATGTGCACAAGATGTTTTCATTTCTAGGGACTTAGGCCCATAAGTTTGGAGACCCTTAATGTTATGGGTTGAATTGTGTGTGGGTTGAATTGTGTCTAACTCCCCACAAAAACGGCTTCCCTGGTGGTTTAGATGGCAAAGAATCTGCCTACAATGCAGGAGACCCAGGTTCAATCCCTGGGTCATGAAGATCCCCTGGTGAAGGGAATGGCTACCCACTCCAATATTCTTGCTTGGAGAATTCCATGAACAGAGGAGACTGGCAGGCTATAGTCCATGGGGTTGCAATGAGTCAGACATGAATGAGCAACTAACACTTTCACTTTCCCCTCCCTAAAGATGTTGACCCTAGCCCCTAAAACCACAAAAAGTGATCTGATTTCAAAATAAGGCCATTGTAGTTACATTACATTATAGATGAGGTCATACTGGGGTGGGATAGGCCCCTAATCCAATCTGATAGCTGTCCCTATAAGAAGATAGCCACATGAAGACAGATACACAGGAAAACTCCATGTGAAGATGGAGGAAGAGGTTGGAGCAATGCATCTATGGACCGAAGATTGCCAGTGTCATAAGAAGCTAGGAGAGAAGCATGGGACACGTGTTCTCTCAGTGCCCTTCAGTTCAGTTCAGTTCAGTTCATTCGCTCAGTCAGTGCCCTTAGAAAGAACCAATTCTGCTGATACCTTGCTTTCAGACTTCTAGTCTCCACAACTGTTGACAATACATGTCTTCTGTTTAAGCCACCCAGTTTGTGATACTTTGTTATGTCAACCCTCAGAAAGTAATTCACTTAGTATATATTGACAAAAAAATTGTCTGAAATATTTTAAGAAAACTTAACAAATTTACACTGTTTTCAAGTAGGACAATCTACCAGCATGATGCTTTTGTTAGGAAATCTAAGTAGATATTTGAAGTCTGAAGAGGGTGCTGAGAGTCAGGGAGAGAAAAAACACCCAGTGCTTTTGGAAAACTGCTTGTTACCAGGTGGAAACCATGAATGTCTCCGCAGAAATAATAGGTCCAAGAATATGCTTGGGAGACTGGGAAAGGCCACCGGGCTTTTCAAGCCACAAGCTGAGTGGTTGAAGAAAGACACTGGGAGCTTAAGAGAAATCAGGGAGGCCTGGGGCTAATTTTTGCTGGTTTATTTTCTTTTTCCATTTGTTTATTCGCTACAAGTCAGATTTTGGAGCAATTAGCAAAACATCATGCAAATATTCCCAGTGTGACTACACACGAATAACTTTAATTCTGCTGAACATTTGTCTTGTTGCTACAAAATACATCTGCTATTTGCATTAACTTAATCTGTTAAGATATTGTGAACTAAACCACAGACTTCCAGAGACATTTAGGAAGCAGCTTCCCATTTTTATTGGACACTTTTGACTAGCAAAATCTGCTTTTGTGATCGCATGATCCCACCCCAGGAGCACCTTTTTTCCCAGGGCTGTTTCAGACAATAGAAAAAGATGCATAATGGAGCACTAGAGAAGGCAAGTGCTGGAGAGCAGGAGGGATGTTTGTCAGTAACAGAAGCAAGCAGTGAAATAAATAATGAAGGAAATGTTGTAACACATGGATATGCATTCTGTGTATTTGATAAATGGACAGAAATGCATTGAACTCTTGACATGTGCAAATGACTGTGTTGTGTACTTCACATCTTTCATATCATACAAATCTCATGACCCCCCTAGAGGGTAGAGTTTAGCGAGGCAAATCCTTTGTCCCACATTATACAGAGAATAGGAGCAGGTGACTCTTCCATTCATTCACCAATTGTTTATTGAGCACCTACTCTGCGCCAGACACTGTTCTATCACTCGGTGCGTGTGTGCGTGCTAAGTCACTTCAGTCATATTTGATTCTTTGTGATCCCATGGACTATAGCCTGCCAGACTCCTCTGTCCATGGGATTCTCCAGGCAAAAATACTGAAGTGGGTTGCCATCCCTTCCTCCAGGGGATCTTCCCGACCCAGGATTGAACCTGTATCTCTTATGTCTCCTGCACTGACAGGAGGATCCTTTACCATTAGTGCCATCTGGGAAGCCCAGTTACTCTATATATAGAGAGAAAACTACTGTGCTTAGAGAGTTAAATTTCAGATGAAAGACTCAGACACTTGAAATAAACCAGTAAGAAGACACACTCAGGTGGAGTTGAAAGTTATGCAGAAAGTAAGACTCTGTGATGTGATAGCAAGTACTTGGCAGGTGACTTCAGACAAAGTGGTCAAGGAAGGCTTCTCTAGGATGTGATGGCTGCTGAGACTTGACTGGTGAGAAATCATTTGTGCAAAGACTTCCAGGGAGTGAGAAGACCAAATGCCACTGGTCAGGACCAAGAGAAGTAAGAGATGCCACTGGATGCTTTTAAGCAAGGAATGGTGGGAGTTATGACAATTTTTAGAAGATTACTTTGGGTGCTGTGTCAAGAATAGATTGTACAGGGCAAGAAATGGGAATATATATCTGTAGATGATTGATGCTGTTCAGGTGAGAGCTGCTGGTGCCTTAGTCCAGGGCAGAAACAAAGGAAATGGAGAGGAGTCGGTAGATAGAGATATATTTGGAGGCAAGGCTTGCTGGTGGTTGGGATGGGAGAGAGGTGGAGTTAAAAAAAATGAATGATGACTGTAATTACCTCAATGGAGGTCATTACCACACACTTTCTCCATGCTCAGACCTGTGCAGGTGACCCCACCAATAGAACCATGGGGAGGAGCCCTGTTTCTCAGCTTTGGGTTGAACCTTGAACTTCAATGGGTACCTAGTCCATGAGCAGATGATCCACAGACCCATCCATAGTGCACAGGTTGGCCTCCCAAGTTGTTAAGAATTCAGCCATGGCCAAAAGGATACATTCACCTACTTCCTGTGCCCCCTTTCCTCACCCCAGATTCTGTCTCTACTGATCTAAGGAAGTAATAAATTTGACTTTATCATCCAAAACAAAACAAAATAAAAACTTCTCATATCCTTATAGTCATTCTTTAATTCATTTATCTTATAGATGCCTGTTTGGTGCTAACACTGTGCTAAAAGTTGAGGCAATTAAATCTGATTAATCTCTCTATTGGTTCTGCCCTTGAGATGTTCTCAATTTAATGTCAAAGACACAGGTAAACAACTCTATGTAATCCAACAGATTGTAACAGAAATGTTGCAGATACAAGATGAGAAGTGCTCACAGGAGGAAGGGGCATAGGGTGAAGACAATGGAGAGCCCACTTGCAAAATGAAAGCTGGAGTGGGATGAAGAAAGAGGAAAGGTTTTCCAGCAGAGAAATCAGCCTTCACAGTGTAAGGGAGCCATGATGGTTATGGTACATTTAGAAGAATGGATTCATTCTCCTGTCTTCATATGAATCTCTCACCCAGTCATGTGACCTTTTCTTCCCTCACTGATCACTCCTCCAATTCCCCTGCAACACAAGGTCTCCTGGGTTCACAGAGGGGTAATGATTGAAAGCGTGTACTTTGGAGCTGGGTTAAAATGTGATCTGATCATGGCCCCAAATAATTAATATTTGCTTGACTTTGTATGAGTTCTTTAACCTCTCCAAGACTTGGTTTCCTCATCTGTAAAATGGGAATGATGAAAGAACTTACTTTATAGTGGTTTTTGAAGAACTGAAAGAGGAGTGCATGTCTGTCTTTTAGTACAGTGCTTTCTTGGTATAACTGCTCCTTTGCAAATTTTACTTCCCACCCTATAAGCTTGGTACCTCCCTAGGTGCCACATGCTCCATGATATAGTTGTTTAGTAAACATGTGCATGCTAAATTGTTTCAGTCATGTCCATCTCTTTGTGACCCTATGGACACAGTAGTCTGTCAGGCTCCTCTGTCCATGGGATTCTCCAGGCAAGAATACTAGAGTGAGTTGCCCTCCTCCAGGAGATCTTCCTGACCCAGGGAGTGAACCCACGTCTCTTATGCCTCGTGCGTTGGCAGGCAGATTCCTTACCACTAGCGCCACCTGGGAAGTCCCATTCAGTGAATAGATGAATGCATATGTCTGACATTCTTAAGTTTCCTGACTTCCTAGTCTCTATTGATGACTGAGGTTTTATTAATAATTCCATTTTAGTAAATGGTAAACTGTAGAAATAAAGTTTTCTGCTTGGAAACATTTTAATTAAGTTATTTTTATTTTTTAACCTTTAAACCCTTATTCCTGGGAATGTCCACTCTGAAGTTCATTTCTTTTCCCAGAAGACAGCAATTTATCAGCTTTGAGAAGATTATGATTCAACAGAGAGCCTGTTCAATTCCATTTTGAGACATAGTTTCCTTTGAGGCTTCAGTATGAGGAAGGCACATTGAAGGCCTTGTTAACACAAGTATTAATATTCATAACATACTTCCAGTCTCTTTTGTATCTCAGACTCATTCCTCTTCCATAATGCCATGATCTTTATCACTTTATCAGCTGCCCCCTAAGGAAATGTGCTGATAATTCACAAAACAAATAGATCTGCTCCTTGGCCCCTCTCCTCCTCTCAGTCTCTCAGTGTATCCAGCTCTGATTTCTCAATCCAGCGGTATATGATGAAACCAGCAGGGCTGGTCATCTAGAGCCATACCAGTGATATAAACTTCCTGAGAGCTGGTTCCACATAAGGCTGGCCCCGTACAAGGGCATTCGGGGGAGCATGTCACTTTCTGCCTTCTTGACAGTGGGCGATGCCTTGCAGAGTGTCATTTAATAAAAGAATCATTTGAGTTTATTTCTTATGCTATTATGTCACAGATGTCAGTTCATTGTAGTGAGCTGAAGTGGCTGGGGATTCCTGGCCCCAAACACCAAACAAATGTATAAAAGTAGAACAGAGGTCTTGACTGGATACATAATTGGAAACACAAAATTGACATTTTAGAAATAATATTTGATTTTACTAGTTGATTTTTCCTTTTATTGAGGTGGGGATGAAGGTGGGGGAGGGGTCATAGAAAATGAATTTTTAAAAAGTAAAAGTAAATATTATATATATAAAAATATATATTTTATACATATATGTGAAATATACATATAAAGTCAGTTCCTTGTGTGCTGCCTTTGTGATATTTTTCACCACCTATTTACTTTTCCCCTTAGATTATCTGTTAGTGAGTACAGAAGTAGCCTATTATATATTTCTTCAATTGAATTACTTGCAGGAGTGAACTTTCTTTATATCTGGCCTTTGAGACACCCACTGTCCCCTTTCATCCCCCAAACATCTGAAAAACATTGAGAGAGCTAAACTAGATTGCTTTCTCACAATTTGCATCATATTTGCATAAAATCTCTGGTCCTCACTTTGACTTCTCTTTTAATCTCCTTCCTCTGAAATTCATGTTTCCACCCCTTATCAGAGCTGAGGAACTGGGAAAAGGCCCAGTTGAAGTCTTTAATTCAAGATCAGGAGGTTGTCTGCTTGAGAAATAAGATGGTTCCACATGTGGTGTTCTAGAGATCATGCTGTACACTTTCAAGAAGACCTGAGGGTGTGTGTGTGTGTGTGTGTGTGTGTGTGTGTGTGTGTGTATGTATGTGCATGTGTGTGTGTATGTATGTGCCTGCCTACATGTGTCTCTGTCTATGTTTGTGTAGTAGCTGAAATCGCCTCTGCTTCTGTCTTCTCTGTGGAGACAAGAAATACCACATCTTGGTTTTTCATGAAACTGACAAGACTGATAGTAATCCATGACTTTGAACTTTAAAATCAACAAGCAGCCTCCTAAAAGAGCTCACAGCCACATGAAGAGACAGGTGTGTTGGACAGGATCTAGTACAAGAATGAACAGGGATGATGGTGCAGAATCCTAAAGGCAACTTTGTTTTTGTCCTGACATTTCTCCTTAAACCTGCTCAATGAGGAAAGGTTTTCCCCTACCACTGTACAAAATTTTAGAGAGTCCCCATGACCTTCTGCTTCCTTTCAGATGATACATGTCCAGTGTCCACCTAAAGATGAAAGAAACACAGAACTAGTCCACCACAACTGTTCAATATTCATGCAGGCTTTAGAGATGAGATGGCTGTGTTAAAGAATAGAAAAATTTTGGACCAAAATTCAGGACAGAAAAGGGTTCAAAGTTATGAAAGTGTTATATAAGCAAAGCTACAAGAGAAGCTAGAGCTGGTATGTGGACATAGAGTTGCCTCCTATGGTAGGCAGGATTCCAAGAGGACCCCCAAACACTCACTTTTACATAATCTTCTCCCCTTTAGTGTGGCCAGGAGCTGTGATATGATGGAATGTCACTTCCGCAATTATATTATTTGCAAAATTAAAGGGAATTTTCAGAAGCAGTTAAGGTCCCTCATCAGCTGACTGTGAGTTAAGCAAAAGAAAGATTATTCTGGGTGGTCCTGACCTCATTAAGTGGGCCTTTAAAGGAGACAGACTTTCCTACTTGCCTGGAAGAAATCACACAGTGTGAACTGTCCAAGGCAGAGTGTGACCTTCAGGAACTGAGGGTCTCAGTTTTTTTTTTTTTTTTAGGGTCTCAGTCTTATAGTCACAAAAAATGGAATTCTGTCGACACTGTAGATGAACTTGGATGAGGATCCAAATCCTGTTATAAGACTACAGACTTGACCAATGCCAGTACCATTATCGTCTCAAGCAGTTCAATATGTGGTAAATTAGAAAGACAGCAAACAGAAAATGAATGCACCTCTCTTCATTAGATTGTTTCATTTTGGAGTGTGTTGGGAGATAAGGACACAAATTTAGTGAGAGACTTAATTGGGTAGGATTTAAGATGCTGGATTTATGAAAGTGTAGTGTTCAGTAGCAGAGAAGGCAATGGCACCCCACTCCAGTACTCTTGCCTGGAAATTCCCATGGATGGAGAAACCTAGTAGGCTGCAGTCCATGGGGTCGCTAAGAGTCGGACACCACCGAGCAACTTCCCTTTCACTTTTCACTTTCATGCATTGGAGAAGGAAATGGCAACCCACTCCAGTGTTCTTGCTTGGAGAATCCCAGGGATGGGGGAGCCTGGTGGGCTTCCATCTATGGGGTCACACAGAGTCGGACACGACTGAAGCAACTTAGCAGCAGCAGCAGCAGTGTTCAGTAGAGATCCAGATACACTTTGTAAAAAAATAAGTCTGGATGGCTTGTGTTCCATATTCTTTAGAGATGGGGTGTGAAAACTGTAGGGTGCTTCTCTGCATTATCCCAACCTCAGGATCCAGGCTAATGAACATCTTTTCTGCAACATTGCCAATGGTAATGGCAGAAAACCACGAATTGCACGAAGGTGTTTACAACTTCAGTTCAAAAGGTATCACTTTTCATTTTTACTCATATTTCATTGACCAAAGCAAGTCACCTGGACACACCTAACTTCAAAGGTAAAAAGAATGAATCAGAATTGATGAACTTCTTCAGTCAGTTTTCAATAGTAATTTTAAAACAAGGAGGTGACAATGACTGCCAGCCTCTTAATTCATATTCAAACATCTACATTCCAAAGAATTCAAGCATTCTCATCCCCAATTCTGAGAAGTTGTGCATATGTTCATGCAAGCACACAGTTTATTTTGTATTGAATATTAGACACTACATAGAACGATAAACAACATTAAGACAGGGGCCTTCTCTTGGATGGATGCTTTCTACCCTAATAATCCTGATGGGATACAAAATAAATTTTGAGGCCTTTTTAATGTAGGAATTTCCATGTTCCTACCTCTTCTATGTTTTCATAGTCTCCTTCCCATCTCTCCCGAGACTCAGTTTGCTGAGTTCAGGGGCAGGAAGGGAAGACTCACAAGCTTTTCAAAGGCAGATGTTGGGACAAACTTTGAGTGGTATTCTAATCAAAATTGTGTTAAGCCTCAGAAAAGAGTGGGAGTGTGAGAGATATAAAGCTTCTCCCAAATAAAAAGCAGTTGTTTTCATGCCAGTTAGTAATAATATTTCAGTTTTTAAATTCTCACAGCACTTTCAACTCTATTATGATTGCTGTAGGAAGGGCAATTATTTTTATCCCCCTGTGATAAGTGAAAAATTGAGTGATAGAGAATATTTGAGTTGCCTCTCCTCTTCTCCCATCAAAATGCTCACTTAGGAAGGAACTTGCAGGTATTTCACTTCTCCAAGGATTACCTATATTTCAAACTTTAAAGTTAAATGGAATCTATGTCTCTTGGGAAGAATTTTTCCAGGCAGCAACAAAGATGTGGTAGAGACTGGTGGAGAATGGTAAAGTTATAGATGGTAAATGCCATCCTGTCAATCACTGTGGAAACCAGACATAGAGGAGGGAGCCAGGAAGGAAGGAGAAGATGAATGAACCTGCAAGGTATTACATGCTCATGAAAGTGCTGTGCAGAAGAGGCAGATACAGGAGCTGGGCACAAGCAGTCAGAGAAATAGAAGGAGAAATAGGAGAGAAGGTCTGGACTAAGAAGGGAGCGTTTCCAAAAGGAAGGAAGGGGAAAGTGTCAAAGTTCACAGAGGAGGCAGCTAAAAGGATGAAGATAGAGTTCTATGAATGCCGTAATCAGGCTATTGCTGACCTGGGTGAGGACCTCTGTGATAGAGGGGAAATTGAAGCTAGATTGTTGTGGGGCAGACTCTTTCCCAAGAAGCTGCAGAAGCACTGATGAGCAGGATGATAGCTTCTTATAGGGATACAACCTCAGGGAATTTAAAAAAAAGTGTTACAAGGGGAGAGATTTATATTATAAGTGGATTTATATTATATGTAGAAGGGAAAGTGCTCACAAAGACAGAAAAGTTCATGGTGCAGATGAGAGAGGTACTGTTGCTGGAGCAAGGTGCCTTCTGTGGCTAAATTTCCCGTGGAAGCATCAGTCTCTGATAGGAAGAAGGGCTCTCTTCCTTGAAGTAAGCAGAATAAAGAGAGAATGGGACCTTATAGAGATGGATGAGATGGGGCTAGAGGGTAGAGATCCACTCTGGAGGCCTCACATTGCTAATCATACAAGAAACTTATTTGCAGGAGGAAAGAAAGATGGAGAAGACCCAGGTCACAAGGAACTTTGCCAAAACTGCCATTGTACCCATTTGGGATCAATCATATAACATCTGCACTGAACTTCCCTGGTGGCTTAGACGGTAAAGAATCTGTCTGCAATACAGAAGACCTGGGTTCAATTCCTGGGTTGGGAAGATCCCCTGGAGAAGGGAATGACTATCCACTCTAGTATTCTTGACTGGAGAATTCCATGGACAGAGGAGCCTAGCAGGCTACAGCCCACATGGTCACAACAGGACTGAGCGACTGACTGATACTTTCACGTCATGGGACTTCCCTGGTGTCCTGTGGCTAGGGGGCCTGGGTTTGATCCCTAATTTCCTACTATCCTGGCTTCTGGGGGGCTCAGTGGTCATATGCAGGAGCCACAAGAGACATGAGTTTAATCCCTGGATTGGGAAGATCCCCTGGAGGCAGAAATAACTATCCACACCAGTATTCTTGCCTGGGATAATCCCATAGGCAGGCTACAAAGAGTCAGACATGACTAAGCGTGCATGTGTTTCATTCATTCATGCAGCATCTAGGGAGAGCTTTGCTTTTGGACAAGGCAGGAGGGAAATGAAATCCAGGAAGTCCCTTTGAGTCAGATCTCCTTTCACACATCTTGACACACCCCCAAGCCAGTCTCGAAAGAGCATGCCCAAGGTCAGGGAGAGGCTAAAAGATGAGTCTCTTTGATTGGTTCTGAATGGAGCTTGACTTTGAAGCCAGGGCCTGGACCTGGAAACTTTGTGAGTGGTGTCGGGGCACAAATACAAAATTTGTGAGTTGACCTGTTTAATCTTAGGACGTCTAAATTGTGAGGAATACAATTTTGAGATCTCTTTTCCTATTCACATCTGTGAGAATGATATTTTCAGCCCTGTGAGGGTTTTATGGTTCAAATTGAATACTTTTTCCTCTGTGAGAAATGTGTTTTATGTTTGGAGGGATTTTTCATTTGTTCCATTGAAGGGCATCTCATAAAAGACACTTGTTTGAGGTGCAGCTGCTCTCAGTAGAACTGGAGGAGGGGTTTCTGTGTGCAGGATTAGGTTGATGGACCAATCTCTTTATTCTCTAGGGACTTTTGGGAATCTTCCATGATTGGCTGAGCAGGAGGAATCTTCCAATGACAGCTCTATAAAGAAAGAAAGACAATAAAGACAATCTAATAGGCAGCCAGTCGATGAAGATTTTTGTCTGGAATAAATTTAGTGCATCTCATAAAGGTTTTATGGATGCTACCTTTCAGATGCTTAGAATATTATTATCTAGCCCAACATTTCTCTATTCCTAATTTTTCTTCTTTTAGCCTGAAAAAAAAAAAAAGAACAAACCAAAACCAAACTTTTCAGATGTTTTTTGGTGTCTGTTTTAAGCTCTTAGCAGAGTTATTTAAATGACTGATTTCTCTATTTCCACCGCTTGGCTTTCTTTTCCTACGGGATTTAATTAGAGTCTTCAACAAAAGTCTGACAATTAGTAGGCTTTGTGATGGAATTCATGGTTTCTGTCTTTCCTTGGCTTCAACAAAGAAGCCTCAACAGGTCCTTCCTAAACATAACATTTTGGGGCTTTGGGGCCAAAATAGAAAAAAATACAGAATTTGCGTAGAGATAAAATAACTGATCATTCTCAAATAATAGAAGAGAAAATGATTCCAAATCTAGCCTGCAGCAACAAAATTCAAGTTATTTAAAAATTCACTTAACAAGTGAAAATGAAACAAGACATAACAAAACAAAAAATAGAAGCTGCATTACTAAGAATTCTGCATGCTGTTTCATGCTGGGCTCTTTGCAGATATTACAAATCTATCATTTCCTCTGATCTTCTATACAATTCTCAACCTCTCTCTCTCTTTCCCCTCTCCCTCCCTCTTGTGTGTTTTGGGAAGGACTGCATGTGAGCAAGGGTGCTGGGGCAACTACAAAGGAACTCTATCTGTGCCAGGTAAAAATATATTCATACCTTTCCACATGGATGGTGCTTGATGAGCCTGCTTTAATGTCCCTTGGGTCTGTGGAGTTGTGCAACTCTACAGTATATTTTATTACTTAATGGAAAAGGAAGTGTATTTCTTTATGTTCTGAAAAAAGCATGAAACAAAACTGTGTGTGTGTGTTGGGGGGATGATGCAGGAAAAGAATTTGACTCAAGAGAGAATCACCCCCTGAAATTTCTCCTCTGCCCTTGATCTTCACAAGTTGGATGGTCTGATTCTGCTGGAAAAGCTCCCCTTTTGCATAAGGAAAGGACAGTAAAAGATAATGTGTTTTAACTGTTTTTTTTCCCCTTCCACAGAGAAAAGCCTCTGTGGGGCCATGAAATCCATTTGTTTTTGTGGTATTGCCATTGATTCTATATCTCAATGAGAAATCAAGTATTCTAGGATTTGGGATTTGTTTTCCTTATAACATAAGTAAAATATAATCATTATATAATATATATTTCAGAAAGTACTATACAAATCCTAAATTTGTGGTTGTGACTTCCTTTGCCTCTTGGACTATACGGTAGAACACTTTGGTGAAGGAAGGCAGGGTCCATGGAGAAGCAGGATGGACATCCCAAAGGTGTGGTCCTGAGATGCCCTGGGCAACCACACAGGGGCCAGGTCCTGGAGATTAATCTCGGGTGCTCCTGGTGCACCTTGGTCTCCAGATGGGCGTGAAACACCAGATGAGAACTTTAGACTTGGCATTTACTTTGGGAACAGAGAAAGGAAACAGAAAAAAAGGACCAGTCTTGCTTCAGGAGTTAGAACTTTGAGCTCTCCTCCCAGGAACATCATGGCATGTCCTTGGGCAGGTGAAGATATTTCATCTGGTTATACCTGTGTTTTGTGGAAAGCAGGGGTAGTAATCTCTACTTTGCTTATCTCAGGAGTGTGACAGGTGTCAGGTAGCACAAGGAACATGGCTGCTCTATATCTAGATGTAAACATGCTTCGCCAGCTGCGAATGCCTATGATGGTGTGCCCCTGTGTGCCTGGACTTGCACCAAGCTCATGCAGGAATAGTCAAGGACTCTGGACCCTAGTCCTCAGCTCTCAGGGGGATGAGAGGCTAATTCAAGCAGGAAGAAGCAATGGTGGGGTCAGGTGCCTTGGTGGGGCTACCCTAGTCAGCAATAGGCAGATGTTTGATTTACCATAGCAGCCCTGGGGGCTATGTGGACAAAGAATTGCCATATTCCATTGTCTCTGAGGCCTACCCTCCCATGTTTTAGCAACTCTAGGGCCAGATATCTCCTACAAAGAGTGGTTGGTTATTGTTGAAATAGTAGCTCTTGTTATTGGCACACAAAATAATGGCACATATTATAATCTATGAAGACTTACATTGAATAAAATATGAGAAGAAAAAGATGATATCCTGAATATTCGACACTGCTAAGTCCAATGTTGAGAAGAACTTTAAGTTAGAGAGTCTCTCATCATCACAGTAATTCAGTCTTTCATGGTAATCATTACAAAGTGGGGCACAGGAGATGTTTCACCTGGACGTTTCCTTGAAGAGCATTAGATTTTGACTTTCAGAACATCGACACGCTTTATTCTTCTTAGAAATTAGTTGATTTCTATATTTTTTTAAATCTTAGAGATAGGCTTTTATCAGGGCTGGGGCAGGGAAACTGACACCAGAGATTCAGTTAGACATGTAGGGAAGCCATTGGGTTTGTAGCCATGAACTTTATTGTTAGTTGCTTTCAACTCCAGGCTGTTCTCAGTCAACCATTAGCTGCTTCCAGTTTTTTTGACTGACTTCCTTCTTGACACCCTTTCCACTGAGTCATGTTAAAGACACTGGAGGTAGGCAGTGGAGGGAAATGAGAGAAAGAGGTTGTTCAAACCCTTATTCTTTCTTTAAAAAAAGAAATTGAATCTATTTCCCATTTAAAAATGCTCTTTTGATTTTGACTTGAACTATTGTCCTAGAGCCCTGACTTACAACAGCTATTTAGCTGTAGTCTGGTGCCTGGTTTGATTCCCCTTATTTCTGGCTTTGGGGTCCCAGTCCTCTTCCTGGCAATTTTTCTTCTTTGGTGACCCAACCTATTTGGCTGTGGTATTCAACCAATCCTGCCTGCGTCTTGACATTCCTCCTCCCGCTTGGCCCAGCAGGTGAGTGGAGGCCCTCGGTCTGACAGCTTCCTAACTCTAGCCCCCATGGCATTTGTCACAGCAACATGGATTTCTTTTTCTCCTGGCATTTTTGAGTCCGATAGGCTCTAGGTTCAAAACTGATTTTGCCAGTTATTCCCTCTAACCAGCGACTCCTCAGTTGTCAAACGGGTAATAGTAATAATACCCACATCATATTCCTGTTGTGTTGTGTAAATGAGCAGATGAGTTTTAAGGATTTAGTATAGAGACTGGTCGGCATATGGAAACCATTCTCATCTTCTTACAAGTAGTAGGACTTGTTGTTACAGCAGTAGTGTGTTAGGAGTATTTGGGGACAGAGAAACTGGCAGCATTATGCAAATTAGTTTGTGATCACATTTCTATGCTTTTTAAAAGAACCAGGAGAACTTCTCTAAGATTTGCTAGAGAATTAAGTCCTAAGACATCTATTGTATGTTAATGAGTGAACTTATTTCCTCTTCATTCTAGAGTAGTATTAGCTAAGTATCTTCTTTGGGAAAATTGAGAGAACAATCCGTGAAATCATTTTCTGTGGGGCTAAATTCTCTGAAAGAACCTCAGTTGGGAAAAGCTGATGAAGAGTAGATTTCCATAGTTTATATGGTGGAGTTTGTATTTGAAAGCCATTTGATTTAGAAGAATGTGCGTGAGTCAAAAGGGGAATGGAGTTAATACATAAATTCCAAATATAGCATGCTTATGAAGGATTCTAAAGACTCTGTATCCAGGAGGGATTTTTCTGTTGCTTAAAGTTATCCTCTGTAGACCTGATCCTGAAACCTATCTCCCAGCTAATAATTTTCATTTTTATATTATTGAACCTGAATGCTGACCACAGACTTTTCATGCAGGTGGGGCTAAATAAAAATGTTGATGCATTTATTTTGGAAGCCATTGGAGAATGTTGTCTAGAATTTTAGGCCATCTCATTTTTGTTGCAGAATTCTTATTATAAGACAAAAATGTGCTTTCGGTTGGCATTCAAAAAGAAGATAAGGGAAGGGCAGATGTCTGGAATAATACAGCTGTGTCAAATCTTCCATTGCATTTGGTTGGTGGGGACATTTGGCTCAGAATTACCAGTTAGACTGGAGAGAAAATGTGGTCAAGACACTTTCTCTTTGACATCTAGTTCTAGATAAAATCTAGGTAGGAACAGACTGATGAAACCAGAAGGAAAGGTGGATAGATTGATTTTCCCCAGACAACTCATGTAATCAAGAGAAAGCGAACTCCCTAGAACTTTAGGGGCTACTTGGGTAAAATGCATTAGTGTTACGAGATAGAAAGGTGTTTCCAGTTGTCTTTGGAAGTATGAAACATCAGTAGTTTTTCAGTCTTTTTATAATGGTCTTTCATTCTGAAATTCTTTTTAAAAAAGTTTTATTGGAGTATAATTGAAAAAATGTCTTAGTTTCTGCTGCTGCTAAGTTGCTTCAGTCGTGTCTGACTCTGTGTGACCCCATAGATGGCAGCCCACCAGGCTCCCCCGTTCCTGGGATTCTTCAGGCAAGAACACTGGAGTGGGTTTTCCTTCTCCAATGCATGAAAGCAAAAAGTGAAAGTGAAGTCCTCAGTTGTGTCGGGCTCTTAGCAACCCCGTGGACTGCAGCCCACCAGGCTCCTCCTTCCATGTGGTTTTCCAGGCAAAAGAGTACTGGAGTGGGGTGCCATTGCCTTCTCCATGTCTTAGTTTCTATTGTACTGCAAAGTGAATCAGTGCCTTTTCTCTAACTGTATTATGAGGACCTCATTTTGATTCTGGGTGTTTATAGGAACAATGAACATAAATGGGACCTGTTGCCAGCAAAACAGCCCCCTTACATTCTCAATACACCTCATACTCTGAACACATACCCTCAGCTCACTGCATTAGAGTAGACTAATTCAGTAACATGGTGACCTTGGGAGAGTGAAACCTGTCTTACATCTAGAAGTTGGCACAGTCATTCTATTTTTTGCAATCTTGCATTTAGCCTCTTTCAATGGGCATTCATATTTAAGCTATTGAACGAAATGAAAAATCTTTTTAGGGAAAGGTTAAGCTATGTAGACACTGGTATTAAAGGGATATTTTGCTTTTCCTGTAGAGATTTATCTTCACTTTAAAGATTAAACATGAAATGAGCCATGGAAAGAAAAAAAGAAAAAGAAAAAGCCGAATGGTAGATCAGAAGAATTCCACTTTCAACATCTCCTTCTAATGAGCCTACAATTAGATAAGGATTGTCAACAGAGCGTTTGCCAAAACCCAGACAATTGTGTGTGTGTGTGTGTGTTTTCAGGTGGAGGTAGGGATGTTAGGGAAAGAGAAAGTTAGAAAAGAAATTCTGTGCTGAGATATCTTGCTATTTCTCTGTGTTTGTGAACAAACTAAAGTAAATTGATAGTTCTCTGACCATCTAGGCAGGCTTATCTATGGAAAATTGTTGTGTCCCCTTCTGCTGCATTTTAAATAGCTCAACTCACAGAAACAGGAATGATGAGGTGATTTTTTTTCACTCCCAGTAAACTTGTAATACAGGCTGCAAAAGAAAGCACCTTCCAACTATTTTCAACTGTTTATTGCTGGATAGTTCAGTTCAGTTCATCACTCAGTCATGTCTGACTATTTGCGACACCATGAACTGCAGCATGCCAGGCCTCCCTGTCCATCCAAACCCATGTCCATTAAGTCGGTGATGCCATCCAACCATCTCATCTTCTGTTGTCCCCTTCTCCGCCTGCCCTCAATCTTTCCGAGCATCAGGGTCTTTCCCAACTGCACCCTCATCTCTCCTCAATCTCTTTTACATAGTAGCAAACACACAGGCTGGGAAAATTTTTATAATGAATAGCACACTAGTATTATGGCATCTTCTGTGACCACTGGCTTTGAAACACTTCTTGAAGTCATTTTAAAATGGGGAAACTGGGACTCCCCTGGTGGTCCAGTGTTTAAGACTCAGCACTTCCATTACAGAGGGTGTGGGTTCCATCCCTGGTCAGGGAACTAAGACCCCACATGCTTCGTTGTGCAGAAAAAAGAAAAAAATCTCAGTTGTTTAAAAATAAAATAAAATGGGGAAACTTAATGCCTGCAATAAATGGAGCTGTGCCTGGGTCTCCTGAAGAGGGAGGTAAGTGTGTATGGGGGGAAGTGTTGTGCCATCATAGGAGGTAAAAACTGAAGAAAAGAAATATTGTTGATGATTTCAATCCAAATCAAGAGCAGTGGGCTCTGTGCTTCAGAAAACTTGACCTTGACCTGCACTTGTTATAATGAGATGTTCTGAGCATCCTATTCTGAATCTCTGATCAAAGGGCAGGCCCTAATGGCTGGTTTGGCTTAAAAGTACTCTAATAGGGATCTTCCTTCTACATGCATGTAAACTTTGGGTGGGAGAGATGTAATATATGTAACCTTATATTAGTACCATCAGCCTTATCCTGAGGGTGTGACTAGAAATTCAGCCTCACAGTGAACCCTGAAAACTATGCCAGGAGAATTTTGGGGCCTGCTAATGAGAACCATAAAATAACACTAAAGAAAGATCTGAATGAACACGCCAGATGACTGCATTTGTACTCCCTGAATTGGGTGGAAGATTTATGAATCAAGTTTGGGGCTGCCTTAGCATCTAGCCTCTCATAAAATTTGGCCGCTGCCCTGTTTAAATAAAATGGAAGATAAAAGTGGTTTCAAGAGTGTGAAGCAACGATTGTGTTATTGAGATGCCTATTTAGATGTGGTAACTGCCTAAGAAATTCCCTGTTTATGAAACATGCTCAGTGAAAGTTTCTTTTCTCCAAAGTTGTGTGTGTGTGTGTGTGTGTGTGCATGCACATGTTTTACTGTTTGACAAGCACTTCAGTGAGTATCAGTCTTGATTTGTTTCTACTTAGGGCTTTCTCTGTGGCTACTTTAACACACATTTTAAATGATCATTTGTTGAACACATGAGCTCACTTTTTCAAATACCACTGCATGCTTGACAAAATTTGGAACCTTCTGGAGAAAGGTCCCTGGCTCAGTGGCTTTGATCATGGACTATCTAATTTGCTTGACTAGAGGATTCACCTCAGGCCTGGGGAAGAAAGTGGACTGTCGTCAACTCAGGGCCAGTTTAGTGAACAGGCCATTCCTGGAGGCCTTTGACCTAGAACCCCTCAGGTAAAACAGCTTCATCCAATCTCCTCAGCCCCAGCTGAATGATAGGTTTTTGGAAACTGAGCTGTACCCCCGGCGCTGTTGTCACTGTTGATAAACAAATGGACAAATATCTGAACCATGGGCTCTCCCTGCAGCAATGCAAATCGAAAAGTAAACGCATTTTGAATAAACAAAGCCATAGGACTGTAAAAGTCAGCCTGGTGATACAAATGTCCAGCAAATCTGTCATTTGTGTGTGACATTTGAGGGAGAATTCATCAGGGCTTAAGTTTACTTGTAAAGAGGGCAACTATGAAAAATTGTCAATAGATCACTTATTGTGGGGAGTATTTATTCTATCCAAGTTGCTTTCTCCATTAGTACAATCTCTAAAATGCACCATCCAGCCTCTGGAGTATTTACGCTTTCCTTTCCATAATTATAAATGTGGAGGCAGCTGATGAATAATACCTGGGAAGTAGAAAGGATCCAGAGAGAAATGGAAAAAACCCATGACAGAGATGAAAAATACCATGTTGGAGCTTGCAACCCTTGGCCCAGCGAGGGTTTCAGGTCATCCATCTTGCCTTTGATTTGTCTGCCTTTTCACTTCAAATAGGTTTACAGGTTTTTAGCTGAAACCAATTAAAGAGAGCCAATTGGCAGGGTTAGCACTTGTGGTGTTTATGGTGTGCATTGTATTGATTTATGCCGCTCAGCAGCTACAGTGAAAAGCAAACTATATGGAGAGGAAGGGAAACCTCATCCCAGGGAGGCATTGCCGTGCTCAGGATTAATGCGAGGATGGTAATGAACGACGCTATAAAGAAAACTGCTGGCTAGGCAAGATCCAGCAAAAAGAGCTTTCTCTTTTCTTTTTAGAAAGACATACCAACAGTAACAGTTCAATGATAAGTAGTTATGCAAGATGCTTAGTATCCATTGGCACTGCAGGGCTCTTTCACTTGAAATAGCAGAAAAGGATGCAGGTAAAGGGACCACCTTTGCTGGTTGTGTTGTTGGCCTTTTGGTTTAACATGCTGAAGAAAGACCTACTTTGACAGCTCTAAGATCATGAGTTCCAGGAGAATACTCTAGCTCTTCAAGTAGTGAGAAGTCCTTGTGCACTGAGACAAAAATAACCTTTTCTTTAGATCTTGTAGTACTGGGAACAGCCAGTCAATTACTTAAGTCTGGTGGGGTGAAAATATTGAGTAGGATATCCTAGAAAATGGGAAGCCTTGGAGGAAATACCCATAAAATGAGGATGGTAGAGAAGGACTCTGAACAATTTCTGAGGTCTCTTTGGGTCTTTCGGTTGTGCAGGGCTTAGGATGTTCAGTGATGCCTTTGGTCTGGATGGTTACACATTTAAGTACACCAAAATATCCTCACTGGCAGGAACTAGACGGTGGGAAAAATACTGGCTTCTATGAAGGTAAGATTCAACAGCTCTGCTTGGAGGTGGGGGAAGGGGGAGAACTGTAGCTTTTTGTTTGCAGTCCTCTATTGTGCAGTTCTGTGAAATTCAGGAAAGATAACCAGACATTCTTTTCATAAGTCTTATAAATTCTTGCAGATGAAGAGCTTTGATTATTGCAAAAAAAAAAAAAAGGTAAAGCAAGTAACGGTTTGGAAAATTACTCAGGCTGGATCGTCATGTAAGACTTTTATGATTTCGTATTAAACTTCATAAAGACAGGTGAGTCAGCCACAGCCTTGAATATTTGTAATGATAATAATAATTATTATTATGGTGCTAATATTCTTGCCTTGTCTTTGTTTAATAACTTATCCTCTTTCTTTATAAATATGATGACATACATTGGCTCTTTGATTATCAAAACAGTTCTGTGAGTTGGTAAGCTTAGGCCTTGTTATCCCCATCTGAAAGATGAAGAAATAGCCTCAGGGAGATTAAGCGATTTATTATGGCAACTGATAAGAGGAAAAGGGAAAAGAACTAACAGTTATTAAAGACTTATGACTCACCAGATCCTGAACTGAAAAAATATACATCTATGTATACATAAAAACCTCAAAACAACATATCAATACCCCTTTTTATATAAGAGGAACCAAGAGTCAGACAGGTGGAGTAAATTACCAACAGTTTATAACAAACAAGAGGGGATGCTATGTTTTGAACTTGGGTCTCAAGCTCTGGTTACTCATACATGCTCTCTCTTATATGACCTTGATGGTTATTTTGCTAAAAAGTTGTCTAGTCTAGTATATAAGGAGTTTAGAAGTTATTGCTCCATCATAACAACAAATAAAAAATTGAACAAACTGAAAAGTCAACAACCCTTCTTAGATATGTCAGAGAACTGGGGTCACAGGGCCAACTTCTGCCCCTAAAATTGGAGAGACAGATGGTGGATACAGAGAACCACAATGGAGAGGAGCAGAAACTTCTGTGGGAATCAGTACTGGGATAAGAAAACTAAATTGGGATTGATGAATTGCTGAGGCTAAGTGTGGACAAGCCTGAGAGGTGAAAATTCCAGGCAACTCAGTCATTAGGTGGCCCTCACACTTTTGTGAGTTTTATCATCAGGAGCTCAACTGGGTTTTCACAGTGAATATCAGAGGGGGAAAAAAAAAATCTCTTTGGGCTTCTGCTAGAGAGAGAAAAAAAGGAAGCATTTTGAAATATATACCAGATCCCTCTGTTTTTCTTAAGAAAGCCTGCCTTCACTATAGGTGTTATCCAAACCTAGTCCCTGTGGGGAAGGAAATCCCCAACTCCAGCCAGCTCTAGCCATCTTGTATCATGAAGGGGGTTGAAAACAAACAAACAACCACCCCCCCCCAAAAAAAACATGAAGTACTTCAAAATTTGAAGTTCACAATACAGAGAGATAAGCTTGCTAAAAAACTAAGATCAATTCATAGGTCTATAGAATGCTGTCCCTCCTGTCACAATTTACCATTGGATTATTTAGGATCTCTTTATTGCAGTTCCTTATAACCCATACACCATGTCGACTCTTCAAAAAACTATTACAAGGCACACTAAAAGGCAAAAAAACAAAATAGAAGCAAACAAAACCCAACCAATTTAAAGAAACAGAGCAAAGATCAGAACCAGACCCAGATATGGCTGGGATGTTGGAATCATCAGATCATGTATTTAAAGCAACTGTAGTTTATATGCTAGAGATGTAAATGGAAAAGGTAAATAATATACAAGACCAGATATATAATATAGGCATGGAGATGGGATTCTAAAAGAATAAAAAAATATCCTAGAGATCAAAACACTGTAATAGAAATGAAAAATGCTTCTGCTGGGCTCATTAGTAAAATGGACATTGCTGTTGTTAAGTTGCTAAGTTATGTCTTACTCTTTGCAAACCCATGGACTTTAGCCTGCCAGCGTCCTCTGTCCATGGGATTCTCCAGGCGAGAATACTGGAGTAGGTTGCCATTTCCTTCTCCAGAGGATATTCCCAACCCAGGGATTGAACCCATGTCTCCTGCTTACTAGGCTGATTCTTTACTGTTGAACCAGAATGGATACGGCTGAAGAAAAAAAAAAAAGTGAGCCTCAGGACATGTCAATAAAACTTTTTCAGAATTGAAAAGCAAAGAGAAAAAAAGACTGGAATATATAGAACAAAATATATGTAAAAACTGATAGAACTGCAAAGAGAAATAGATGAATCTACTATTACATTTGAAGACTTCAACAGCTCTCCATTAGAAATGGACAGGTTCAGCAAGCAGAAAATCAGTAAGGACATGGTTGAATACAACAGTGCCATCAATCAACTGTATATAATTGATATCTTTAGATTCCTTCATCCAGCTATAGCAGAATACACATTCTTCTCAAGCTCACATGGAATATTTGTTAACGCAGACATAAAACGCACCTTAACAAATATAAAATAATAAAAATCAGTCAATGACTGCTCAAACCATAGAAAAATTATAGAACAAGCAGATAGCAGAAAGATAGCTGTAAAACTCTAAAATACATGAAGATTGAATTACACACTTCTAAAAATCACATGGATCAAACAAGAAATCTAAAGAGAAATTAAAACGTACTTTGAATTAAATTAAAATGAAAATACTTATAAAAATTTGTGGGATACAGCAAAAGCAGTGCTTAGAGGTAAATTGATAGCACTGAATTCAATGCATATACTAGAAAAGAAGAAAGATCTAAATGTAGTAGTCTAGCTTCCACCTTGTATGTGTGTGTGCTAAGTCATTTCAGTCATGTCTGACTCTTTGTGACTCTATGGACTATAGCCCACTATCCTTGGGATTCTCCAGGCAAGAATACTGGGATGGGTTGGCATGTGGGATCTTTCTAAGCCAGGGATAAAACCTGCATCTCTTATGTCTCCTGCATTGACAGGTGGGTTCTTTACCACTAACACCACCTGGGAAGCCCCAGCTTTTGCCATAGGCAACTATAAAAAGAAGAACAAATTAAATCCAGAGTAAGTAAAAGAAAGAGATAGTAAGAATTAGAGTAGAAATCAATGAAATTGAAAACAATATATCATAGATAAAACCAACAAAACCAAAAGCTGATTCCTTGAAAGATCAATAAAACTGATAAACCTCCTTCCAGGCTAAATAAGAAGTAGAGAAGACACAAGTTATTAATATCAGAAATAAAAGAAGGAATCCTACCACAGATACCATGGACATCAAAAGGATAATAAAGGAACACTATGAATGACTTTAAACCACACATTCAATAACCTAGATGAAATGAACCAATTTCTCAAAAAACATAACCTGCCAAAACTCACATAAGAATAAATAGACAATCTAAAGAGTCTTAAATTTATTACAGAATCCAATCAATGACTAATAAACTTCTGAAACAGAAAACACAAGGCCTACATGGATTCATATGAATTCTACCAAAAATTTAAGAAGAAATGATACCAATTCTTTTTTCATTTTCAAAAGATTAGAATAGAAGAAACACTTCTTAACTCCTTCTATGAGGCCAGCATTACTTAATACCAAACCAGACAAAGACATTACTAGAAAGGGGTACAAACCAAGACCTCTCATGAACACACAGTCAAATCTCCTCAACAAAATTAGCTAAACAACCCCAACAGTGCATAAAATAATTATACATCACAACCAAGTAGGATTTATCCCAAGTATGTAAGGCTGGTTCAAAATTTGAAAATCAGTTATTGTAATGCATCACATCTACAAGCTAAAGAAAAATCAAACAATCACATCAATAAATGTACAAAAAATTGCCAATATTTAATACCCACTTAAGATAAAAATTCTTGGCAATATAAAAAGGAAAATTCCTCAACTCAGTAAAGAACATCTACAAGAAGCCTGTAGTTAATAGGGAAGAAACTAGAAACTTACCTCCTAAAATCATGAATAAGGCAAGGATGTTTCTTTTTCCCTCTTCTTTTTTTAGCATTGTGCTGAAAGTCTCAGTTAATATAAGGGGGGAAAAGGAAATAAAAGATATACAGACTGAGAAGAAGAACTAAAACCATCTTTGTCCCAAGTGACATGATTGTCTATTGTAGAGTATTTGAAAGAACAGGCTAATAAGCAATTATAGCAAGGTTGCAGGATTCAAGGTTAATATATAAAATTCAGTCACTTTCCTACATATCAGCAGTAATTAGTGGAATTTAAAACATAGTACCATTTACATTAGCACCTAAAAATGAATACTTAAGAATAAACATAACAAATTATGTATGATATATATATGAAGAACACTACAGCACTCTAATAAGAGAAATTAAATATGAACAAAATAAATAGAGAGCTATTCCATGTTCATGAAAAAGAAGACTAAACATTGTTTATAATTTGGTCTATTGATTCAAATGGTCCTAATTAAAATCTTAGCAACTTATTTAGTGGATACTGACTGGTTGATTCTAAAGTTTATATTGAGAAGCAAAAGACCCAGAACAGCCAATTCAATATTAAAGGCAAAGAACAATATCAGAGAACTGACAATACCTGACTTAAGCTTAAGACTTATTCTCAAGCTACAATAATCAAGACAGTGTGTGACTGGCATAGAAACTGACAAAGAAATCAGTAGAATAGAATAGAGAGCCCAGAAAACAAAGGCAGTACAATAGAGAAAACAGTCTTTTCAACAATTGATGCTGGAAGAACTGAATATTCACATACAAATCATGAATTCAGACATGGACTTCCAGTATTCTGGCCTGGAGAATTCCATGGACTTCACAGTCCATGGGGTCACAGAGAGTCAGACATGACTGAGTGACTTTAACTTTTACTTACATCATTTACCAAAATCAACTCAAAATGAATTATAGAATTAAATGTAAATCTATAAAACTAGAAGGCACCATAGTAGAAAACCTAGGTGACAATAAATATGATGATGAATATTAAATACAAAGGAACTATCCATGAAAGAAATAATTGATAAACTAGACTTCATTACAATTGAAATCTTCTGCTCTGCAAAGACACTGTCAAGAGAATGAGAAGACAAGCCACAGACTGGGAAAAAATTGTTGCCTTAGAAATACTGGATGAAGAACCATTATCCAACACACAGAAAGAACTCTTATAACCCAACAACAGGAAAATGGGCAATCTGATTTAACAAATGAGCAAAAGACTTGACCAGGTATATCATTAAAGAAGATATAAAGATGAAAAGTATGTATATATGGAAACTGTGGAAAATTCTTGAAGAGATGGGAATACCAGACACCTTAGCTGCCTCCTGAGAAATCTGTGTGCATGTCAAGAAGTAACAGTTAGAATGGACATGGAACTACAGACTGGTTTCAAATTGGGAAAGGAGTACATCAAGGCTGTATATTGTCACCCTGCTTATTTAACTTATATGCAGAGTACATCATGTGAAGTCCTGGGCTGGATGAAGCACAAGCTGGAATCAAGATTGCCAGGAGAAATATCAATAACCTCAGATATGCAAATGACACCACCCTTATGGCAGAAAGCAAAGAAGAACTAAAGAGTCTCTTGATGAAAGTGAAAGAAGAGAGTGAAAAAGTTGGCTTAAAATTCAACATTCAGAAAACGAAGATCATGTCACCCGGTGCCATTACCTCATGGCAAATAGATGGGGAAACAGTGGAAACAGTGAGAGACTTTAATTTGGGGGCTCCAAAATCACTGCAGATGATGACTGCCACCATGAAATTAAAAGATACTTGCTCCTTGGAAGAAAAGCTATGACCAACCTAAATAGCATATTAAAAAGCAGAGACATTACTTTGCTGACAAAGGTCCATCTAGTCAGAGTTATGGTTTTTCCAGTAGTCATGTATGAATGTGAGATTTGGTTTATAAAGAAAGCTGACACTAAAGAATTGATGTTTTTGAACTGTGGTGTTGGAGAAGATTCTTGAGAGTCCCTTGGACTGCAAGGAGATCCAACCAGTCCATCCTCAAGGAAATCAGTCCTGAATATTCATTGGAAGGACTGATGCTAAAGCTGAAACTCCAGTACTTTGGCCACCTGATTCAAAGAACTGACTCATTGGAAAAGAACCTGATGCTTGGAAAGATTGAAGGCAGGAGGAAAAGGGGATGACAGAGAATGAGATGGTTGGATGGCATCACCAACTTGATGGACATGAGTTTGAGCAAGCTCGCGAGTTGGTGATGGACAGGGAAGCCTGGCATGTTGCAGTCTATGGGTTGCAAAGAGTTGGACATAACAGAATGACTGAACTGAACTGTTTTTAAGCATATGAAAAGATGCTCAACATCATGTGTCACTAGGGAACTGTCGATTAAAAAATCAATGTGATACTACTACACACCCATTAGAATGGCCAAAATCCAAAACACCCCCAAATGGTGGTGAGGCTAGGGAACAGCAAGAACTCTCATTCATTGCTGGTGAGAGTGAAAATGATACAACCACTTTAGAAGACAGTGTGACAGTTTTTTTACAAAACTTAACTTACTCTTACCATACGATCCAGGAATCATGCTCCTGGCTAGCTACTAAAATAAGCAATGTCCACACAAATGAGTTTATGCCTACACAAAGCTTGCACTCAGATGTTTATTACCACCTTATATATACTTGCCCAAACTTAACGAGCAATCAAGATGTCCTTCAGTAGGTGATTGGATAAATAAACTATGATGTAGACATGTAGACAATGGAATATAACCCAATGCTAAAAAGAAATGAGCTATCAAGCCATGAAAAGACATGGAAGAACATTGAATGTGTATCACTAAGTAAAAGCAGCCAGTCTGAAAAGGCTACATACTACATACTGTGTGATCCCAAGTCTGTGACATGCTGGAAAAGGCAAAATATGGAAAGAATAAAAAAAAAAAAAAAAGCCCATGATTGCTGAGATTAGGTGGAACACAGGATTTTAGGCCAGTGAAACTGTTCTGTATGATAATTTAATAGCGGATATATGTCACTGTACATTTGCTAAAGCCCACAGAATATATAATACCGCAAGTGAACCCTAACATAAACTAGTGAATGTAAACTCTAATGTAAAATATCACTCATTATTTTTATTAGTTAAGTCTGGTGATTCTACTCAATGTATACTAGCAGGATGAATGTTTGGAACACCTGCCCTGTGCCAGGCAATCCATACCTTCTTATTAAATTATTTGTGCAATTACTTGTGTTAATGGATGCTTCCCACACTAGATCTTAAACTCTTGAAGGGCAAAGACTATGCCTGTCCTTGATTGATAATGACATGCCAGTATAGGGTCATCATTTGCAACAAATGTACTGCTCTGGTGGAGGCTGTTGATAGTAGAGAAGATTGGGCTTGCTGGTGGGGCAGGGGTGTGAGTGTAGATTGTATGTGGGATCTCTTTGAACTTTTCTCAGTTTTTCTGTGAGTGTAAAACTTCTCTCACAAATTAAGCCTATTTTTTTTTTTAAAGTTTCAGTTCAGTTGCTCCGTCGTGTCCGACTCTTTGCGACCCCATGAACCGCAGCACGCCAGGCTTCCCTGTCCATCACCAACTCCAGGAGTTTTCCTAAACTCATGTCCATTAAGTCAGTGATGCCATCCAACCATCTCATCTTCTGTCATCTCCTTCTCCTCCTGCTTGCAATCTTTCCCAGCATCAGGGTCTTTAAAAATGAGACAGCTCTTCGCATCAGGTGGCCAAAGTGTTGGAGTTTCAGCTTCAACATCAGTCCTTCCAATGAATATTCAGGACTAATTTCCTTGAGGATGGACTGGTTGGATCTCCTTGCAGTCCAAGGGACTCTCAAGAGTCTTCCCCAACACCACACTTCAAAAGCATCAATTCTTCAGTGCTCAGCTTTCTCTATAGTCCAACTCTCACATCCATACATGACTACTGGAAAAACCATAGCCTTGACTAGGTGGACCTTTGTTAACAAAGTAATGTCTCTGCTTTTTAACATGCTGTCTAGGTTGGTCATAACTTGCCTTCCAAGGAGTAAGCGTCTTTTAATTTCATGGCTGCAATCACCATCTGCTGTGATTTTGGAGCCCCCAGAAATAAACTCAGCCACTGTTTTCACTGTTTCCCCATCTATTTGCCATGAAGTGATGGGACCAGATGCCATGATCTTCATTTTCTGAATGTTGAGCTTTAAGCCAACTTTTTCACTCTCCTCTTTCACTTTCGTCAAGAGGCGCTCTCGTTCTTCTTCACTTTCTGCCATAATGGTGATGTCATCTGCATATCTGAGGTTATTGATATTTCTCCCAGCAATCTTGATTCAATTTTTTTAAAGGAAGTCTGTAAAAGTCTCAGTAAAAAACATGACAAACAGGAGAAGTACTGAGGTCTATGTATAGTCCTTGTTTTTATCCAGTTTAGAGGAGCTCTTTTTCAGTTCACACGTCTGTTCCTATGAATAACATTTCCGCAACTTCTGTAATACAAATTCAAAGACTTTCTTGGCTCCAAAGATGTATGTCAGTTTCCTTTGTCAAAGGACATGGGAGTAATATTGCCACATAATTTATCATCCAAAGCCCAACAATTTTGCAGTGAAAGGAGGCATCACTAACAGTTTTAACAAGCCAACAGGCATATACTTAGTCTCTCCAGGGTAAAACAGAAAAAATTCTCACCTTACCCACTGTGCCAAGTTTTACAAGGAGAGCTGAGCCAGGTGGCCATGCATGTGTATGTGGGTAGTGTATTAACTTCATTTTAGTAGCAACTCTATTTACTTTCCCCTTTAAATAGTGAAATCCTCATGGGTGGGAACCCACTCCAGTCTTCTTGCCTGGAAAATTCCATGGACAGAGGAGCCTGGTGAGCTACAGTCCATGGGGTTGCAAAGAGTTGGCCATAACTGAGCGACTGAGCACATGGGTGGGCTATGATTTATTTTTCTATGTACTTCCTTTACTTTTCCTGGGCCTGACATGTTTCATTACTTGTCAAGTGTGAATGAATGAATAGGCTAAAACCTTAGATACATTTCTTTGTTTCTTCTGTGTCAACTTTTTCAATTAGAATTTCTCATTTCATTTATAGGTTTGCTCTTTCCTCACTAATAGCTTGGTTTTAAAAGAATCTGCCTGCAATGCAGGAGACCAGGTTGGATTCCTAGGTCAGGAATATCTGCTGGAGAAGGGATAAGCTACCCACTCCAGTATTCTTGGGCTTCCATTGTGCCTCAGCTGGTAAAGAATCTGCCTGCAATGTGGGAGAACTGGGTTCAACCCCTGGGTTGGGAAGATCACTTTGTCAATAAAGGTCCACATAGTCAAAGCTATGGTTTTACCAGTAGTCATGTATGTATGTGTGAGCTGGACCATAAAGAAGACTGGGTGCTGAAGAACTGATGATTTGACCTTTGTTGGCAATGTGGTCTTCCCAACCCAGGGATTGAACCCAGGTCTCCCACATTGCAGGCAGATTCTTTACCAGCTGAGGCACAATGGAAGCCCAAGAATACTGGAGTGGGTAGCTTATCTCTTCTCCAGCAGATCTGGATATTCAAATTGAGCCCAGCTCTGAATATTCATTGCAAGGACTGATGCTGAAGCTGAAGCTCCAATACTTTGCCACCTGTTATGAAGAGCTGACTCACTGAAAAAGACCCTGATGCTGGGAAAGATGGAAGGCAGGAGAAGAAGGGGCCAACAGAGGATGAGATAGTTGGATGGCATCACCGACTCAATGGACATGAGTTTGAGCAAGTTCCAGGAGATGGGGAAGGACAGGGAAGCCTGGTGTGCTGCAGTCCATGAGGTTGCTAAGAGCTGGACATCACTGAGTGACCAAACAACAACAAATTCACTCTGTCTCCTTTCCTGGTTTTACTTTTATTTTCATAGCAGTTTTTTTTTTTTCTAGTGGACATCATATTATGTATTTACTTGTTATTGTCTATGAGTCACTAAAATATAAGCTCAAAAAGGGCAGGAGCTTGGTCTGTCTTGTTCATGATGGTGTTCCCCGAACCTTGAACATATAGTACCTGAACTAGATTAGGTGCCCAATAAACTTATGTTGAAGAAATGACTTGCTGATTTCACATAGAAAGAAAGTTGCTCTATGCACATGACCCAAACATTGGTCATTGGTTGGGACTTACTGCATTCTCATAAGCTTGTACTAACCAGTTAGCACTTGCTGCTTAAATAACCGCCGCAAAATATAATGGTTCAAAACAATGGTCTACTTAGCTTATAATTTGTGGGACTGGGACTTGGGCTGAATGTTCAGCTGGGTGGTTTTCTTGGTCTTAGCCAGGCTTGCTTATGCACCTGGGGTCAGCTTTGAGTCAGCTATGTGGCTTTGCTTCTGGGAGTTTGCTGACTGTTACCTATAATGATAGGAGTGACAAGGCATGTGTCTTCATCTAGCAGGACAGCTCAGGCTATTTGCATGACAGACGTTCAGAGTTTCAAGAGTAAGAGCAGAAGGTGGAAGCCTTTTGAGGCAAACGTTCAAGACCAGTACAAAGAGGCTCTGTCAAAGCACGTCATCATGGCAGCCCAGATTCAACGGAGAGAGGGGAAAAGCCCACCCATACAAGGATGGCACTGCAAAGCCTGCATTCAAGAAAGTGGATTTAGGCAAAGGGAGATTTTGTGGTCACTTTTGGAATCTACTACCAAGCCATCAGGGCCTTCTGAGCCCTGATCTAGACTAGTGCCTCTTCTACTAAAGCATCATCACATCAAGGCAACCTTATCTAGAAAGTTCAAATGCACATGTAGGCTTAACATCCTCATCTGCATATTCAAGAAGCTTTTCCCATGAGGGAGGGCTGCTTGTCTGCCATCTAACAGCCATCTCTTCTTTTTCTCCCCCACAAAATTAATTATGTTCCATGCTGCATGCATCTTTGCTCAGCTATCTACCTTACCTCTCAATAAAAAGAGATGCTGTTTCAAAATAAATAGCCTGATACACTGTAAAGAAGCTGCAGATACTTAGAAACAATATTTTCTAAATATTTACAAGCTATATTTCCAATCTGTTACATTCAGTGAATTACGTAAATAAATATCAGACCTGCAAGTCACCATCCCACAGCGCCAGTGCAGCTTGGCCGATTACTCATGTATAAACAGACAAGTCATCATTTCAAACTCTGTCCTCTGTCTTACAGCTCTGTCTTTGGATTCTTTCCAGTAAACAAACCCAAAGTGTGAAATTTGTTTTTTTTTTCCTTACTGAAGGGAAAAATAAACGTACCTTCATCATGAGGAGGGATGACAGTGTTGGTGTTATTTATGTTTTTAATTGCTATAGGACATAAGGGAAGCCATCAAGTTAACTGATCCAAGTCTAAATTGGAACCGTGTAGAGGGACATGGAGGAGGCAATAGGAGGTGGGAAGAGGATAGAAGAAGCAGAGAGTCTTTTTGCTTAATTCCCTTGAAGAGCTCCAGGCTTGCAGCACTGCAGTCTGGAAGGAAGGTCAGCCAGATGTGAACACTTAGGTCACCCTTCTGGAACAGTGTTCCAGTTCTCTTGGCTGCAGGATGAGGATAAAAGGGAGGCAGGAAGACCCACAAGTAATTCATATAATGTGGCTGTGCAGAGCATTCTACAGTGTGTTTTCTCTCTGTCTTAGGGATGCTCATTCCAAGAGACCAGACCCAGATCCAGATAAAGAGGTGAGAAGTGTGTTATCAAAGCTTGGATATAGGGAAACTAATAAACGGAGTTTAAACACTAGTCTGCAAGGGTTTGGGGGAGGGGTTGTTTAGTGTGGTGTGGAATTGTAGGGTGATCTTCAATGTAATATGGAATGATAGGTTACAGAGGAATCTAGAAAAGGTATCTCTGGCAAGATTGGCAAAATTGGAAAGATAGGAGTAAGTTAGGTATTTATGGATGATGAGAAGGTGGCATTTAATTCAGAGACATTTGATTTGAATGCAGAAGGGTTTGTGTTGGGGAGTGGTGAGAGCTGCAAAGGCAGAGAGTACCAAGTAAGGAGCCTGGGACTTTCAATGACCTCTGGAAGTCACCAAAAACTTTTAAATTACTATCTAAAAGTGAATGTGTGAGAAGATGGGGATAGGAATGATGGGTTACACCTCTTAGCAAAATTTAGGGTCCAAGAACCAGTGATGTGTGTTAGCAAGGGCAGATGGAAAAAAACAAGTCTATTAACCACCTATGGGCTTCCCACGTGGTGCTAGTGCTAAAGAACCCACCTGTTGATGCAGGCAACATGAAATGCAGATTTGATCCCTGGATGGGGAAGATCCCTTGGAAGAGGGCATAACAACCCACTCCAGTATTCTCCCCTGGAGAAAACCATGGATGGAGGAACCTGATTGGCTGCAGTGCATAGGGTTGCCAAGAGTCAAACATGACTAAAGTGACTAACGTGCACATTGATAACTCACCAGACTGATCAGAAGCTTCTGTATCAATGGCAGATGCTCACTAACAAGGCAAAGAGGATGAGTCAGTCTCTCTGGTCTTATTCATTTTCCTTTTCTCTCTCTCTCAGTTATATTTCAAGGCAGAGTCAGATGTACTGCATTCCTGAGGAGTAACACTTAATTTTAAGGCTTTTCTCCATTATTGCAGAGAATGACCCTTCTGGAAACTCACAGTACTTGGAAACTTAAAATAATCTCTCTCTTTAATCTCTCCACTTCCCTCAGTGTTTGATGCTGGTACTGTACTAAAATCATCTATATGCATGTTCCTCAAAAAAATTAATGAGCAAACAAGCAAACCTCAACTAATGAAAGATCCTTGCCATCATTCCTCATGCTAGCCCCTTTTTTGGCAAGATGTTGAGATCAATTTTTTCTAATTATTTATATTGGTTTTCTCTTTTCCAACTTTTCAAAAGCAGTTACCTCCCGATACAGTTCCCTACTGATCCTTTATCTTCATTGTTTTTTACTCTGACCAGATCACCCCATCTGTTCTCACTGTCTTCAATGCAGACACAATTTCTAGAAGAAAGGTAATGCTTTCTGTTTTGCAAAGAGATGGAAAAAAACCCGACTCTTTTCAAATTTTATGAGAAACTTAGGAACAATATTTTAAGACATTAATAGCTTTATTTATTATAAAATGACAACCATTTATTAAAAATATTTAAATTCTAAGAAGTAAGAAGTAATCAAATTACTGAGAATTTTAATATATAGAGATTTTGTTATTAATGTATGGGTTATGACATCTCCTCTCTTGTTCTATATATTTACATGCACAGGCATGCCCATATATTCACAAATTGTTATCTAGGAATTAAAGGAGTTAAAAAACACTATAGTTGGGTTTTTTTTTTTTCTTATAAAAGAAACCCTGAGTTACAGTCATTGTTACTTAAGACGAGGGGAAAATTGATGACGTGAATATTTATATAGAGTCCATCATGAGTAACTTAAAATATCAATATTTTCCTGGTTTATTTAAGCTTGGCAAAACTTAGAACTTCTCTACTAAATTCAATAATAATACATTTTAGAAAATCAAGGTTGTAATAGGTGCTACTGCAGAGAGAAAAGCAAACAGGTGGTTTAGTAATTATAGTGCAGCCAGCTACCAGAAAGGGTTAGGGGTCTCAAAAAGTCTGTTAGGTTTTGTAACACTGTCCACCCCCTTCCTACTTTGAGATTTTACACATAAATATTTTTAAAGACCCAAACTGATTCTTCAAGTTGTGAATGACAGAGGTAGTTTCCTTTATTAAAGAGAGCAGACCCATTATTTGCTGCTGCTGCTGCTGCTAAGTCACTTCAGTCGTGTCCGACTCTGTGCAACCCCATAGACGGCAGCCCACCAGGCTCCCCCGTCCCTGGGATTCTCTAGATAAGAACACTGGAGTGGGTTGCCATTTCCTTCTCCAATGCATGAAAGAGAAAAGTGAAAGTGAAGTCACTCAGTCGTGTCTGACTCTTCGCAACCCTATAGACTGCAGCCTACCAGGCTCCTCCGTTCATGGGATTTTCCAGGCAAGAGTACTGGAGTGGGGTGCCATTGCCTTCCCCATTGTTTAGAAGCAGCTAAATGCTTAGCCTTAAAGATGCAGTTTATGCAAAAAATAGAAACTTTGATCAATATAGTGACATTTTATTGATAACATTCTACTCTACAAACATTTAGGAATTAATGAAACAACTATCCAAAAAAATAAACTACTTAAAGTGCCATAAATCTATAGTTTTATTTCCCAAAAGGTTTATTCTGAGTAAGAGATGCTTTTGCAATATAAAGGGAAAATACTTTGGAAATTAACATAAACCAGGAAAAAAAACCTGATAATGGTAATTAGTCTCAGTTCTCAACGAACAACAAAATATTAATATGGAGTGGGGCATATTTTTGTCTGAGTTTAGTTCTGATTAAATAAAAGAGTTTTGTTTTGGGGTTTTGGACTTTTTTCTTTTTCTTTTTTTGCAACGAGTCACAATAATGTAACTTAAAAAGTTTCTGGAAATATTTATTGTATACAGCCTAGGAGATGAAAAGAATGTAACTACTACTCTTGGTTTGTTTTGAGGTTATTTACTTAGGGCTAAGCACCTCATTTTTCTTGTGTACAAAAAGTAATTATGCAGTCAAAAGAAATATAGCTCATATACTTCAGAACATATGAAAAATGTAAAACTTTATTACACACATTAATTTCTAACAAAGGACATCTCTAACATCAATGTAACTGGAACAAGCTGAATAACTGACGTATATATATGGATGCTTCTCCCAAATGAGTTTTATAAAGGCAAACAAATGAATAAACAATTTCTTCTTTTATGTATGCCTCTCTTTTATAAATTTTTACTTCCCAATATAGGCAATAGTTTTAAGGAGATTTTGTGTGTGTGTGTGTGTATGTGTGTGCATGTGTGTTAGTATATTCTGTTCAAGCTAGTCTCTCTAGCTCCCTACTCCACCACCTTCCCATTTAAAATGTTATCGTTTCAAGATACTCAAGTTGAATACATTACCGCATGTAGTAAAGCAAAGACATGAAACCCTATGAATTATAAACTAAATAGATTGATGGTTTTTCCAACTTGGATCTTCTTTCCCATTCCAACCATCCAGAAATGTCAGCATATTCTTGGAAATCCACTTTTACTGTGAGCCAGGCCTTTCCTGGAATGTTAGGTCCATGAATCAAAGCAAATTGGAAGCGGTCAAACAAGAGATGGCAAGAATGAACATCGACATTTTAGGAATCAGCAAACTAAAATAGACTGGAATGGGTGAATTTAACTCAGATGACCATTATATCTACTACTGTTGGCAAGAATCCCTTAGAAGAAATGGAGTAGCTATCATAGTCAACAGGAGAGTCCAATAGGCAGTACTTGGATGCAGTCTCACAAACAACAGAGTGATCTGTTTGTTTCCAAGGCAAGCCAATTCAATTTGATAATCCAACTCTATGCCCCGACCAGTAATGATGAAGAAGCTGAAGCTGAATCGTTCTATGAATACCTACAAGACCTTATAGAACTAACACCCCAAAAGATATCCTTTTCATTATAGGGGACTGGAATGCAAAAGTAGGAAGTCAAGAGATACCTGGAATAACAGGAAAATATGGCCTTGGAGTACAAAATGAAGCAAGTCAAAAACTAAAACAGTTTTGCCAAGAGAACATACTGGTCATTGCAAATCCCGTCTTCCAACAACACAAGAGAAGACTCTACACATAGACTTCACCAGATGGTCAATACCGAAATCAGATTGATTATATTCTTTGCAGCCAAAGATGGAGAAGCTCTATACAGTCAGCAAAAACAAGACTGGGAGCTAACGTTGGCTCATATTATGAACTCCGTATTGCCAAATTCAGACTTAAATAGAAGAAAATAGGGAAAACCACTAGACCATAGAGGTATGACCTAAATCATATCCCCTACGATTATACAGTGGAAGTGACAAATAAATTCAAGGGATTAGATCTGATAGACAGAGTGCCTGAAGAACTATGTATTGAGGTTCGTGACATTGTATAGGAGGCAGTGATCAAGACCATTCCCAAGAAAAAGAAACGAAAAAAAGGCAAAATGGTTGTCTGAGGAGTCCTTACAAATAGCTGAGAAAAGAAAAGACGTGAAAGGCAAAGGAGAAAAGGAAAGATATACCCATTTGAATGCAGAGTTCCAAAGAATAGCAAGAAGAGAAAAGAAAGCAATAAAAATAAGAATGCCTTCCTCAGAGATCAATGCAAAGAAATAGAGGAAAACAATAGAACGGAAGACTAGAGATCTCTTCAAGAAAATTAGAGATACAGGGCCTAGAGGAGCCATCCCACATTGAAGGTCAGGAAGGGCAGTGGGAGGAGATACCCGTCATCCAAAGTAAGGAGCAGCGGCTGTGCTTTGCTGGAGCAGCCATGAAGAGATATCCCATGCCCAAGGTAAGAGAAACCCAAGTAAGATGATAAATGTTGCAAGAGGGCATCAGAGGGCAGACACACTGAAAAACCATACTCACAGAAATCTAGTCAATGTAATCACACTAGGACCACAGCCTTGTCTAACTCTATGAAACTAAGCCATGCCCGGGGGGCAACCAAAGACGGGTGAGTCATGGTGGAGAGGTCTGACAGAATGTGGTCCACTGGAGAAGGGAATGGAAAACCACTTCAGTATTCTTGCCTTGAGAACCCCATGAACAGTATGAAAAGGCAAAATGATAGGATACTGAAAGAGGTACTCCCCAGGTCAGTAGGTGCCCAATATGCTATTGGAGGTCAGTGGAGAAATAACTCCAGAAAGAATGAAGGATTGGAGCCAAAGCAAAAACAATACCCAAGTGTGGATGTGACTGATGATAGAAGCAAGATCCGATGCTGTAAAGAGCAATATTGCATAAGGAACCTGGAATGTCAGGCCCATGAGTCAAGGCAAATTGTAAGTGGTCAAACAGGAGATGGCAAGAGTGAACGTCAACATTCTAGGAATCAGCTAACTAAAATGGACTGGAATGGGTGAATTTAACTCAGATGACCATTATATGTACTACTGCGGGCAGGAATCCCTCAGAAGAAATGGAGTAGCCATCATGGTCAACAGAAGAGTCCGAAATGCAGTACTTGGATGCAGTCTCAAAAACGACAGAATGATCTCTGTTTGTTTCCAAGGCAAACCATTCAATATCACAGTAATCCAAGTCTATGCCCCAACCAGTAATGCTGAAGAAGCTGAAGTTGAACGGTTCTATGAAGACCTACAAGACCTTTTAGAACTAACACCCCAAAACGATGTCCTTTTCATTATAGGGGACTGGAATGCAAAAGTAGGAAGTCAAGAAACACCTGGAGTAACAGGCAAATTTGGCCTTGGAATGCAGAATGAAGCAGGGCAAAGACTAATAGAATTTTGCCAATAAAATGCACTGGTCATAGCAAACATTTTCTTCCAACAACACAAGAGAAGACTCTATACATGGACATCACCAGATGGTCAACACCAAAATCAGATTGATTATATTCTCTGCAGCCAAAGATGGAGAAGCTCTATACAGTCAACAAAAACAAGACCAGGAGCTGACTGTGGCTCAGATCATGAACTCCTTATTACCAAATTCAGACTTAAATTGAAGAAAACAGGGAAAACTGCTAGACCATTCAGGTATGATGTAAATCAAATCCCTTATGATTATACAGTGGAAGTGAGAAATAGATTTAAGGGCCTAGATCTGATAGATGAGTGCCTGATGAACTATGGAATGAGGTTCGTGACATTGTACAGGAAACAGGGATCAAGACCATCCCCATGGAAAAGAAATGCAAAAAAGAAAAATGGCTGTCTGGGGAAGCCTTACAAATAGCTGTGAAAAGAAGAGAAGTGCAAAGCAAAGGAGAAAAGGAAAGATATAAGCATCTGAATGCAGAGTTCCAAAGAATAGGAAGAAGAGATAAGAAAGCCTTCTTCAGCAATCAGTGCAAAGAAATAGAGGAAAACAACAGAATGGGAAAGACTAGAGATCTCTTCAAGAAAATTAGAGATACCAAGGGAACATTTCATGCAAAGATGGGCTTGATAAAGAACAGAAATAGTATGGACCTAAAGAAGCAGAAGATATTAAGAAGAGGTGGCAAGAATACACAGAACTGTACAAAAAGGATATCACAACCCAGATAATCACAATGGTGTGATCACTCATCTAGAGCCAGACATCCTTGAATGTGCAGTCAAGTGGGCCTTAGAAAGCATCACTACGAACAAAGCTAGTGGAGGTAATGGAATTCCAGTTGAGCTCTTTCAGATCCTGAAAGATGATGCTGTGAAAGTGTTGCACTCAATATGCCAGCAAATTTGGAAAAGTCAGCAGTGGCCACAGGACTGGAAAAGGTCAGTTTTCATTCCAATCCCAAAGAAAGGCAATGCCAAGGAATGCTCAAATTGCCACACAGTTACACTCATCTCAGATGCTAGTAAAGTAATGCTCAAAATTCTCCAAGCTAGACTTCAGCAATACGTGAACCGTGAACTTCCTGATGTTCAAGCTGGTTTTAGAAAAGACAGAGGAACCAGAGATCAAATTGCCAACATCCTCTGGATCATCGAAAAAGCAAGAGAGTTCCAGAAAAACATCTATTTCTGCTTTATTGACTATGCCAAAGCCTTTAACTGTGTGGATCACAATAAACTGTGGAAAATTCTGAAAGAGATGGCAATACCAGACCACCTGACCTGCCTCTTGAAAAATCTGTATGCAGGCCAGGAAGAAACAGTTAGAACTGGATATAGAACAACAGACTGGTTCCAAATAGGAAAAGGAGTCCATCAAGGCTGTATATTGTCACCCTGTTTGTTTAACTTATATGCAGAGTACATCATGAGAAACGCTGGACTGGAAGAAGCACAAGCTGGAGTTAAGATTGCCGGGAGAAATATCAATCACCTCAGATATGCAGATGACACCACCGTTATGGCAGAAAATGAAGAGGAACTAAAAAGCCTCTTGATGAAAGTGAAAGAGGAGTGAAAAAGTTGGCTTAAAGCTCAACATTCAGAAAACGAAGATCATGGCATCCGGCCCTATCACTCCATGGGAAATAGATGGAGAAACCATGGAAATAGTGTCAGACTTTATTTTTGGGGCCTCCAAAATCACTGCAGATGGTGACTGCAGCCATGAAATTAAAAGACACTTATTCCTTGGAAGAAAAGTTATGAGCAACCTAGATAGCATATTCAAAAGCAGAGACATTACTTTGCCAACAAAGATCTGTCTAGTCAAGGCTATGGTTTTTCCAGTAGTCATGTATGGATGTGAGAGTTGGACTGTGAAGAAAGCTGAGCACTGAAGAATTGATGCTTTTGAAGTGTGGTGTTGGAGAAGACTCTTGAGAGTCCCTTGGACTGCAAGCAGATCCAACCAGTCCATTCTGAAGATCAGCCCTGGGATTTCTTTGGAAGGAATGATGCTAAAGCTGAAACTCCAGTACTTTGACCACCTCATGCGAAGAGTTGACTCACTGGAAAAGACTCTAATGCTGGGAGAGATTGGGGGCAGGAGGAGAAGGGGACAACAGAGGATGAGATGGCTTGATGGCATCACGGACTCGATGGACGTGAGTCTGAGTGAACTCCGGGAGATGGTGATGGACAGGGAGGCCTGGCGTGCTGAGATTCATGGGTCACAAAGAGTCAGGCACAACTGAGCGACTGAACTGAACTGAACTGAACTGAAGGGAAAATGTCATGCAAAGATGGGCACAATAAAGGACGGAAATGGTATGGACCTAATAGAAGCAGAAGATATTGGGAAAAGGTGGCAAGAATACACAGAATAACTATACAAAAAAGATCTTCATGACCCAGATAACCACGATGGTGTGATTAGTCACGTAGAGCCAGACATCCTGGAATGTGAAATAAAGTGGACCTTAAGAAGCATCACTAGGAACAAAGCTAGTGGAGGTGATGGAATTCCAGTTGAGCCTTTTCAAATCCTAAAAGATGATGCTCTGACAGTGCTGCATCAATACGCCAGCAAATTTGGAAAACTCAGCAGTGGCCACAGGACTGAGAAAGGTCAGTTTTCATTCCAATCCCAAAGAAAGGCAATGCCAAAGAATGTTCAAACTACCACACAATTGCACTCATCTCACATACTAGCAAGGTCAGTTCAATTCAGTCACTCAGTCATGTCTGACTCTTTGTGACCCCATGAACTGCAGCACGCCAGGCCTCCCTGTCCATCACCAACTCCCAGAGTTTACTCAAACTCATGTCCACTGAGTTCGTGATGCCATCCAACTATCTCATCCTCTGTCATCCCCTTCTCCTCCTGCCTTCAATCTTTCCCAGCATCGGGTTCTTTTCCAATGAGTCAGTTCTTCAAATCTGGTGGCCAAAGGATTGGAGTTTCAGCTTCAGCATCAGTTCTTCCAATGAACATTCAGTACTGATTTCCTTTAGGATGGACTGGTTGGATCTCCTGCAGTTTAAGGACTCTCAAGAGTCTTCTCCAACACCACAGTTCAAAAGCATCAATTCTTTGGTGCTCAGCTTTCTTTACAGTCCAACTCTCACATCCATACATTACTACTGGAAAAACCACAGCTTTGACTAGATGGAACTTTGTTGGCAAAGTAATGTCCCTGCTTTTTAATATTCTGTTTAGGTTGGTCATAACTTTTCTTCCAAGGAGCAAGTGTCTTTTAATTTCATGGCTGTAGTCATCATCTGCAGTGATTTTGGAGCCCCCCAAAATAAAATCTGCCGCTGTTTCCCCTGTTTCCCCATCTATTTGCCGTGAAGTGATGGGATCAGATGGCATGATCTTAATTATCTGAATGTTGAGTTGTAAGCCAACTTTTTCACTCTCCTCTTTCACTTTCATTTCAAAGTAATGCTCAAAATTCTTCAAGTCAGGCTTCAACGGTATGAATACCAGACAACCTTACCTGCTTCCTGAGAAATCTGTATGCAGTTCAAGAAGCAACAGTTACAACTGGACATGGAACAATACACTGGTTCCAAATAGGAAAATGAGTACATCAAGGCTGTATATTGTCACCCTGCTTATCTAACTTCTATGCAGAGTACATCATGAGAAATGCTGAGCAGATGAAGCAGAAACTGAAATCAGGATTGCCGGGAGAAATATCAATAGCCTCAGATATGCAGATGACTACCTTTATGGCAGAAAGTGAAGAACTAAAGAGCCTCTTGATGAAAGTGAAAGAGGAGAGTGAAAAAGTTGGCTTAAAACTCAACATTCGGAAAACTAAGATAATGGCATCTTGTCCCATCACCTCATGGCAAATAGATGGGGAAAGAATGGAAATAGTGAGAGATTTAATTTTTTTGGCTTCAAAATCACTGCAGATGGTGACTGCAGCCATGAAATTAAAAGATGCTTGCTCCTTGGAAGAAAAGTTATGACCAATCTAGATAGCATATTAAAAAGCAGAGACATTACTTTTCCAGCAAAGGTCCTTCTGGTCAAAGTTATGGTTTTTCCAGTAGTCGTGTATGGATGTATGAGTTGGACTATAAAGAAAGGTGAGTGCCGAAGAATTGATGCTTTTCAACTGTAGTGTTGGAGAAGATTCTTGAGAGTCCTCTGGAGTGCAAGGAGATCCAACCAGCCCATCCTAAAGGTAATCAGTTCTGAATATTCATTGAAATGACTGATACTGAAGCTGAAACTCCAATACTTAGGCTACCTGATGCGAAGAACTGACTTATTTGAAAAGACTTTGATTCTGGGAAAGATTGACGGTGAGAGGAGAAGGGGATGACAGAAAATGAGATGGTTAGATGGCATCACTGATGCGATGGACATGAGTTTGAGTAAGCTCTGGAAGTTGGTTATGGACATGGAAGCCTGGTGTACTACAGTCCAGGGGGTTGCAAAGATTTGGACACAACTGCGTGACTGAACTGAACTGAGGCCCATTTTTTTGCCCTTTAAATCTTTCATTCCCTGAGAAGTAGATCCTGAAGAAATTGATCTGGAGTATTGCCATCCTAGGCAGGAAGATTTGTGGGTTGACCACAATTGTTCTGGAGCCCAAGACAACTTAGATGGCTGATGTGCTAGGGGTGACATATAGACAACATGGCAAATGTAAAGAGTGGAGGGGCAGGAATGGTTCTCACCTTATATGCACTAACTAATAACTGGAAAAATTATTCCATCAATGAAAAGAAAATAACTGTAATAAAAATGAGAAAACATACCTTATCTCACATAGGGTGGCAGAACTCGACATTTAAAAATGTCAAGCCACAGGATCAATAGAATCTTCTCTTTCTGGTAAAATATGCAAAAATTATCTTATGTTGAAGCAATTTTCAAAAAATAATTGAAAAAGGAATTTATGAGAGGTCTGTGTGTTTATATATGGAGGCTGGTGAAGGATCAGAGAGTGGCTTACAGTCAATGAGAAGTTTCACAATGAAAAGGAATGAATGGTTCCCTCAGGATATAATAGTCTATGATTCTAAAGAATTTTTCAGAAGTAAAAAAGACATCACTCATTGAGTTCAGTTAAGCAACATGACAGAGAAGGCAATGGCACCCCACTCCAGTACTCTTGCCTGGAAAATCCCATGGGCAGGGGAGCATGGAAGGCTGCAGTCCGTGGGGTCTCTGAGGGTCAGACACGACTGAGCAACTTCACTTTCAGTTTCACTTTCATGCATTGGAGAAGGAAATGGCAACCCACTCCAGTGTTCTTGCCTGGAGAATCCCAGGGACGGGGGAGCCTGGTAGGTTGCCGTCTCTGGGGTTGCACAGAGTCGGACACGACTGAAGCGACTCAGCATCAGCAAGCAACATGAACACTTAAACAAAACAAAACCTAAAGTTCAGCTTTACAAGTAACAATATGATGATGCAACGATTATCATTAGAGAACCATATTTTTTGAAGAAAATAACAGAAAGTCACACATTACTAAACTAAAATAAATATCCCTCATCTTTATTATTCCTTTATTTTTCTCTNAACCAGATTTTTTGAAGAAAATAACAGAAAGTCACACATTACTAAACTAAAATAAATATCCCTCATCTTTATTATTCCTTTATTTTTCTCTTTACAGTAGAACTTAGAAGGGAAAATCTTCAAAGAATGATTGGCTATGTTGGTGTTCAGGAATTTTTCAAATGAGATTTTTAAAATTTCAACTAGACTCTAAAATTTGTATGTCAATACCCCAACATTAACTTGCCAAGAATAATCATCAAGATTTAAGTTTAATGTTCCCCTTTCTAGTCTTTTAAGTTCCCTGCATGTGATGTCCAATGTGTGATCTGGAAGGTTGAAAAGGGATGTTACAAAGAGATTGCTGAAGAAATTGCCATTTTAATGCAAGAATAATGTCATCTTGACATCTCACATTTTAACATAAAATTGTAAGCTATCAAATGAGAATGATTACTCTACAGTCAAGGAAATTATACTTATAAACCTTCTAAGGGAATTTTCAACATCAGAAAGGCATATATCTCTTTAAGGCAACAACGAATGGGATCATTAAATGGTAGATCTTTAAAATGCATTGCTGCCTCAAAAAGGGAACCCTCATACACTGTTGGTGGGAATGTAAATTGGTGTAGCCACTATGCCAAACAATACAGAGGTTTCTCAAAAAACTAAAAGTAGAACTACAATATAATCCACAATTCCACTCCTGGGTATATACATGTAAAAAACAAAACCACTAATTTGAAAAGATACATGAACACCAATGTTTATTGTGTATGTGTATATATTTGTATGTATAGTGCATGCATATATCCATGCACAATGGAATACTACTCAGCCACGAAAAAGAATACAATTTTGTCAATGCAGCAACACAAATGGTCTTAAAGGGGATTATGCTAAAGTGAAATAAGTCAGATAGAGAAAGATAAGTACTGTATGACACACGTATGTGTGGAATCTAAAAAATAAATTAATGAATATAACAAATAAGAAACAGATTCATAGATATGAAGTACAGACTAGTGGGGAGAGGGAAGGGGGAAGGGGCAATATAGAGGTAGGGGAATGAGAGGTACAAACTATCATGTAAAAAATAAGCTACAAGAATATATTACACAACACAGGGAATATAGTCAATATATTATAATAACCATAAATAGAGTATAATATTTTAAAAATTTGAATAACAGTATGTTACTGTATAACAGTCACATATAATACTGTACAACAACTATACATCAATTAAAAATTAAAAAAATTAAAAACAGAGCTCTTCAAGTTTGCTTAAGTTTTTAATTGTCATAATATGAGCTATTCACGGGGATGACTCTGCAAAATGTAAGTATTTCCCATTCAAAGAGTCCTGAAGTCCTCACCCTCCATTCAAAGCCACCTTATGTATTACACCTGGTGCCAAGTGCCACAATACTTTTAGGGGCCCACAGAAAATGTCTTAATTTTTTAAAAACTAAAATAAAAAGTGAACTTCTAGGCCAAAGAAAAATGTCTTAATATGTCATATTAGTACATACTTTGTACCACCACAGTTGTAAAACATAATTTAATATTTTTCTTCAGAGGAAGTGGCCCTGCTTCCATTTACTGTCTTTCACCCTAAAACCTATCTCCCTATTTGAATACTTTAAATTCATGACCTTTAATTTCCTTATCTGTCAAATGGAAGTATTATCTCAAAGAGCTGTTCTGAGGATTAAATAAAATAGCAAACTCAAGAGCAGTTTGCAAACTGTTAAGAACTTTCTTCAGAGAGATCACATTATTTTCTTGGTCATGGCCATTATCGACCAACTACTCACTGAAACTAGAAATCTGGGATTAAATTTAAATCCTGTTTCTCAATCTCTTCTTCCAAATAACTGCCAGGGTCTTTGATTTCTACCTCTGCCGTGGCTCTGATATCCACCTCTTTTTTTAGGGTCCCATTGCTAAATCATTCTTCCTATTTTTTTTAAAAAAGGTTTCATTATGGAGAATTTAGGCATACATACAAGTACACAGGAGAGTATAACAAATCACATGCAACCATTTTCCAGACCCCCAAATCAATCCTGCTCCATATCCCAAATCACCTTTGAAGCAAATCTCAGGCTTTATGTAATTTTATCTGTAAATAAGTCAATATATTTCCCCATGAGATAGGGACTCTTAAAAAAAAAAACCGTAATACTACCCTCATTTCTAAAAGTAGTAATAACTTCTTAATTAACAGAATTTCTAGTCACTACCCATCTTTACAATTGTCTTATAAATGTTATAAATGTTTTTAAAAAGGTTTTTTTCCAGCTAGACTCCAAATAAGATCTTAACATGTTTTATTGATCTGTAGGTTCCATGCCAAGCACTTTATGCCTCTCCTGTTTGCTTATCAACTAATCTTTTAACCACACTATTGCTGTGCCTCGACTTTCTGCTTCTGTACTTTTTGTCTGATTTACTTTGCATGCTGCTACCAATGTTATCTAAAATGATTCCATCACGTGACTCTTCTCATTAAAAAAGACACTTCAAAATGTTTACAGGGATGAAGTTCATTTATTTGTTTGTTATGCAGACTACTGAAGGCCTTCAGTAATAAGATCTAAATGCACTTTTCCTGACTAACTTTCAAATTCCTCTTCTAAGCCTTCACCTATGGCCCTCCAATTGTGCATGCATGCTAAGTCGCTTCAGTCGTGTCCAACGCTGTGTGACCCCATGGACTGCAGTCCACCAGGCTCCTCTGTCCATGGGATTCTCCAGGCAGCAATACTGGAGTGGACTGCCATTTTCTTCTCCAGAAAATCTTCCCAACCCAGGGATCAAACCCATGTCTCTTTATGTCTCTTGCATTGAGGGCAGATTTTTTTTTACTGGGAAACCACATCTACCCAAAATGCCTTATCCTCTCTCAGGAACTTTGCTCAGACTGTTTTCATTTGTCTTTGCCAGAAAAGCCCTCCTCTTTTTTTTGCATAGCAAAATCCTACTCATCCTTTAGAGAACTTTGGATTTCTCTTCCTACCTTTCCCAACACTCTCCATCTCATAAATTAACCCTCAACCTCCTTATATTACTTTGATAATACATCTCTAATGCTGATTATAATAATGACAGCATCAAAAAACTTCAAATTCCTGAAGCCATCTAACATTCCCAATCATCTTATAGAAAAATTAGTATTATTATTTCTGTCCAGAGATGTGTAAACAATATTAGCGAATGTTAACTCAAAGTCTATTAGGTCACAGCCATTGTTCTTGCTGAATGTAATAGACTAGGTTCTATTATCATATCCATTATACATCTGAGGAAAACAAACAAGTTCTCACAGCTAGTTGGTGACAGACCAAGGCCTGGAGCACAGATAGTTTGGCAATGAAACCCTAACCTTAATAATCAGCTAGACTATGCCCCAACCAGTAAAGCTGAAGAAGCTGAAGTTGAACGGTTCTATGAAGACCTACAAGATCTTTTAGAACTAATACCTAAAAAAGATGTCCTTTTCATTATAGGGGACTGGAATGCAAAACTAGGAAGTCAAGAAACACCTGGAGTAACAGGTAAATTTGGCCTTGGAATGCAGAATGAAGCAGGGCAAAGACTAGTAGAGTTTTGCCAAGAAAATGCACTGGTCATAGCAAACACCCTCTTCAAACAACACAAGAGAGGACTCTACACATGGACATCACCAGATGGTCAACACCGAAATCAGATTGATTATATTCTTTGCAGCCAAAGATGGAGAAGCTCTATACAGTCAACAAAAACAAGACCAGGAGCTGACTGTGGCTCAGATCATGAACTCCTTATTACCAAGTTCAGACTTAAATTGAAGAAAGTAGGGAAACCGCTAGACCATTCAGGTATGACCTAAGTCCAATCCCTTATGATTATACAGTGGAAGTGAGAAATAGATTTAAGGGCCTAGATCTGATATATAGAGTGCCTGATGAACTATGGAATGAGGTTCGTGACATTGTACAGGAGACAGGGATCAAGACCATCCCCATGGAAAAGAAATGCAAAAAAGCAAAATGGCTGTCTGGGGAGGCCTTACAAATAGCTGTGAAAAGAAGAGAAGCGAAAAGCAAAGGAGAAAAGGAAAGATATAAGCATCTGAATGCAGAGTTCCAAAGAATAGCAAGAAGAGATAAGAAAGCCTTCTTCAGCGATCAATGCAAAGAAATAGAGGAAAACAACAGAATGGGAAAGACTAGAGATCTCTTCAAGAAAATTAGAGATACCAAGGGAACATTTCATGCAAAGATGGGCTCGATAAAGGACAGAAATGGTATGGACCTAACAGAAGCAGAAGATATTAAGAAGAGGTGGCAAGAATACACAGAAGAACTGTACAAAAAAGATCTTCATGACCCAGATAATCACGATGGTGTGATCACTCATCTAGAGCCAGACATCCTGGAATGTGAAGTCAAGTGGGCCTTAGAAAGCATCACTACGAACAAAGCTAGTGGAGGTGATGGAATTCCAGTTGAGCTCTTTAAAATCCTGAAAGATGATGCTCTGAAAGTGCTGCACTCAATATGCCAGCAAATTTGGAAAAGTCAGCAGTAGCCACAGGACTGGAAAAGGTCAGTTTTCATTCCAATCCCAAAGAAAGGCAATGCCAAAGAATGCTCAAACTACCGCACAGTTGCACTCATCTCACATGCTAGTAAAGTAATGCTCAAAATTCTCCAAGGCAGGCTTCAGCAATACGTGAACCGTGAACTTCCTGATGTTCAAGCTGGTTTTAGAAAAGGCAGAGGAACCAGAGATCAAATTGCCAACATCCTCTGGATCATCGAAAAAGCAAGAGAGTTCCAGAAAAACATCTATTTCTGCTTTATCGACTATGCCAAGGCCTTTGCCTGTGTGGATCACAATAAACTGTGGAAAATTCTGAAAGAGATGGGAATACCAGACCACCTGACCTGCCTCTTGAGAAATCTGTATGCAGGTCAAGAAGCAACAGTTAGAACTGGATATGGAACAACAGACTGGTTCCAAATAGGAAAAGGAGTCCGTCAAGTCTGTATATTGTCACCCTGCTTATTTAACTTCTATGCAGAGTACATCATGAGAAACGCTGGGCTGGAAGAAACACAAGCTGGAATCAAGATTTCTTGCAGACATATCAATCACTTCAGATATGCAGATGACACCACTCTTATGGCAGAAAGTGAAGAGGAACTAAAAAGCCTCTTGATGAAAGTAAAAGAGGAGAGTGAAAAAGTTGGCTTAAAGCTCAACATTCAGAAAACGAAGATCATGGCATCTGGTTCCATCACTTCATGGCAAATAGATGGGGAAACAGTGGAAACAGTGTCAGACTTTATTTTTTGGGGCTCCAAAATCACTGCAGATGGTGACTGCAGCCATGAAATTAAAAGACGCTTACTCCTTGGAAAAAAAGTTATGATCAACGTAGATAGCATATTCAAAAGCAGAGACATTATTTTGCCGACTAAGGTCCATCTAGTCAAGGCTATGGTTTTTCCAGTAGTTATGTATGGATGTGAGAGTTGGACGGTGAAGAAGGCTGAGTGCCGAAGAATTGATGCTTTTGAAGTGTGGTGTTGGAAAAGACTGTTGAGAGTCCTTTGGACTGCAAGGAGATCCAACCAGTCCATTCTGAAGGAGATCAGCCCTGGGATTTCTTTGGAAGAAATGATGCTAAAGCTGAAACTCCAGTACTTTGGCCACCTCATGAGAAGAGTTGACTCATTGGAAAAGACTTTGATGCTGGGAGGGATTGGGGGAAGGAGGAGAAGGGGACAACAGAGGATGAGATGGCTGGATGGCATCACTGACTCGATGGACGTGAGTCTGAGTGAACTCCGGGAGTTGGTGACGGATAGGGAGGCCTGGCGTGCTGAGATTCATGAGGTCGCAAAGAGTCAGACATGACTGATCAGCTGAACTGAACTGAACTGAGACTGCTTTTATGAAGAAACAGAGTTTTTATCAAAAATCTGTGTGTGTGTGTGTGATTTTATAGTTCTCCCTCAAAAGCATGACTTACCCAGGCCAGCTCTTGTCTGATTCTCAGCACAGTACTGTATACATATTGGAGGATGTTCAGTGAATTAAATATCTTGAAATAATCCTGAAGAATTTATTAATTGTAAAAAAGGAAGATTTTTTGGACTAAAGAACTACAATTTCTGTAATTCAATAAATGTAAAATCAAGACTGAGTTTACCAAAAACTAAAAAGAGGGAAAGGATTTACATATACATTTTAACAGCATATCTGTTGTCACAAACCACCATAGAACTGGGGCTTCCCTGCTGGCTCAGTGGTAAAGAGGAGCCAATAGAGGAGATGTGGGCTTGATCCCTTGGTTGGGAAGATCCCCTGGAGAAGAATATTGGCAACCCACTCCAGTATTCTTCATCTGGAAAATCCCATGGACAGAAAGACCTGGAGGGCTACAGTCCATGGAGTTGCAAAGAGTTGGACATGACTTAGCAACAAAGTAACAGGAACAAATCATCAACCTAGAATAGTCTAATAACTAAATTGCATGATTTGCCTCCACTATTCTTACTAAAAATATGCGGGGGAAAAGATGGAATATGAGCTATAAGATGATGCATATTCCCAAGTTTCTCTTGATTGTGGGTGATATTTCACAAACAGGTCCATTGTCATTATGCAAGTGTCCTGACTGAAATGTATGGACTATTTCTTCAGAGGTAGAGAAACTATTTCATTTTCTTATGCACTAGTTAGGGCTGAAACCTGAATAGATTTGGGGGAGAGGTTGGGATAAAGTGTGAAATTGTCCTCAATATTGCTGTAACTATTCCAATTTAGGAAAGATGAAAAGCAATGAATGTTTCCTCCTAGGCTCTGAGATTGTCATTCATTTGAAATTAAGGTAGACAATGAAACTACAGATTCTCTGGTTTTAGGATGATTGAGAAGCAAGAAAAGTGCTATTTAATTCAATTTTGGAGCCATGTTAGAAGTGGCTAGTATGATGGCCAGTATGATTCTTGAAGCTTACCAAATTCTTTAGGAATATTGCTTTTCTAAGGAACAATAATTTGGGTTTTTAATTAAAAAAAAAAAAAGAGCTGGGGAACTTCACAGTCTAGAAATAGAGGTCCAAAGTGATAAACAGTGTTTTAGCTCTGAAATATCAGATTATGCAATGACATTTAGCTGAATTACATTTGTAATCCCATCCCCTGAACTCTAAAGACAAGGACTATGGCACAGATAGGCTCCAGACACTGGATGGGACCTGCAGACCCAATTCTTAAAGTCTTGACTTCACTTTGCAGGAAAAATTTTCTACTTCTTCAAAGTAGCTGTAGAGAGAGAAGAGAGGGCTCTGGTGCTTGTAAACTTTCCTCTTTCTTAAAAAAAAAAAACAATCCTCAGTCCAGGAATAAGACTTCAAATCAGAATAGCTTTTGGAATTCCTGATGACTAATTTAACTGATATCAGAGCTAAACTCTGCGTTGCTCCCTGTCTTCTGACAGCCCCCCTTGATAATTACCATTAGATGATTTGCACCTGCTGTCAAAGACCCTCCTACACCCTCTTATCCAGAATGTTGCTAACTCCCTAAATTCTTAGGTATGCCACTTCCATTAAAACACAACCCACCTTTCCCATCAGCCTTGGGCTTGAGTCTCACAAATAGAAGAATTAAAAAAAAAAAAGATCATTTGCTAGGGTTTGAGTCCTGACCTGATCACTGTGTATCTATTAATACATATGTGTGGTCAGGAGAACAAGGATAACATTTTCAGCTCATATTATCTTAAAAAATAAATACAAACCATTGTTTAGTAGCCAAGGATAGTCACTTGTGGACATTTCACATAATTTCTCCACTGATAATTGTTGTTTTCCTTGACGGAAATTTTAAACATTTTTATAAGTACTACTAGGTTCAATATTATAGATAACATAACAAAGATTTTGTTTTCTAGGTTGTTAGTGCCAATTTCACATTTTATTCAGTTTTCCTCTAATGTACTTTTGCTTTTCTAAGATCCCCTCCAGGATACCATGTTACATTTGTTTGTCATGTCATTTTTTTTTTCTATTTAAATAAATTCATCCATCATAGAGGTATCCTTTGTAAGACCATGTGGCCTGCCCTTTGATTTTGTAAGAACTGCCATTGAATTTGAGAAGCTTGTCTTCAAGAAACTTATAATCTAATTATTATGGTTAACAATTCTTTTTGAGGTTTAGCAACTTTCTCCTATGTTGTGCAGACAACTATGGAAATCATGAGTGACCCAGGAGGTGGTGGTGTTGCTGCAAAGTAAGATAAAATGGAAATGATATATCCAAATAGAAAAGATGGTGAAACAGGGTGTTCCTATGCACCAGAATGAGTTGTTTGCATTTGTGAGAAGGCAGCCAAAAGATGACAGGAACCCAAGATTAATATGACTGAAGGCAGATGCGAAGAGGAAGGTAAAGTTCAGGAAAGTCCTTAGAAGTACAAGCCCCTCATGGAACTTCTTCCCCAGAAACATTCTTCTCAGAAAAGGAGGTGGGGGAAGATGAATGTTCACAGTTTCTGGCCTATAGCCTAAAGCTTCATCCTAAAATTTACACTCCCTTTTCTCTCTTTTGGCTAATCTTCAAACGCTACAAAAGAATGGAGGGGCTGAGTCCTTTCTTAAATACAGCCTCTCAAAAGTTGATTTTTGCATTTGTTTTTCCTATAGGAATTTGGATGTTGATGCAACACTCCAAAACTATATTTTCAAGACCATCTGTGCTTTCTACCGATTCCAGTTTAGGACATTCTGGACTTTCTTGAGTGTCTAGCTGTTCAAAAATGACGAAAAAAGTATTGCTTAGCTTTTTTGAAGACTATGAAGAGGCGGTTTTGTTTTCCCTTGGTTTCAGAAACACTTCAGTTTCACAAAAGTAAAGTGGATGAGCAAAAGTGAAATTTTTTTTATTGAAGCATAGTTGAGATACACTATTATATAAGTTATGGGTGTATAATATAGTGGTTCACAGTCTAAAGGTTATACCTCATTTATAGTTATTATAAAATATTGGCTAATTTCCCTCTCTTGTACAATACACTCTTGTAGTTTATTTTATGCATGATAGTTTTTACCTTTTAAAGTAAGATACTTTTAAAACAATTGATAGAAACTAAGGAAACCTAAATAAAGTGTGAAATTGGCACTAACAAATTTGAAAACACACAATCCTTACTACATTATCTGTTATGTTGAACTTAGGAAGACTTAAACATGCTTAAACATTTCTGTCAAAGGAAACAGCAATTATCAATGGGAAATCATGTGGGATGTCTTCAGAAGACCATTCTTATCCACTAACCAGTGTTTTTAAAATCTATTTCTTAGGACAATATGAACTGAAAATTTTACCCTTGTTTATCTGACCACCGAGATGTAAATATACAGCTTGGGATCAGGTTAGGTTCCAAACCCTAGCGAATTGTGAAACAAGATTGTTTTTTAAAAAATTTGCTTCTGTTTTTCAGACAAAACCAAGTTGGTATTGAAGAGAGCCAAAGAGATTTAAAAAAATGATTTTTTCCTCTTTCTTGATGAACTCCATGATCCAGTCTTTCCTCTAGCAAATTACCCTCCCTATATTCATTTTGCAATGACCAAAAAAGGGAAAACACCATGAAGGAGTCTCAGCCTTAACTTTTAATTTCCTGGTTTTTGTCAGTTTATGTCACAACATTAATTTTATTTCCACAAAAGAGGAGGGTTGCAGGTAATTAATATCTCTTCAGTACTCCTCCCAGAGGAAAAATACCCCATCATTAACACTGGGTTGTTAAAGAACAGGACAAAAGAAAAGTGACTCTGAGATGTAGGAAGAACTTTCCCCACGTGTCACTAGACACACAGGAGGGGCCTTACTGGACTTGGTTGGTCGTCAGGCATTCTTACATGCTAATTAGATAACATCCCAGCCAGTGCTGTGAAGCTGAGTATGTAACCCTTTTAGAGACCATGTTACAGTTTGGTGATACTTTTACAAGTAGGAATTTCCTGCTTTCTATTCCTCATTTCCCCATTCTTTATGTCTAAATGTTGTACACCTGAAAACTGAATATGATGGCACTTAACCAAATTCTTAGAGGCATTTTCCTCCTCCTCTTTCTGAATTCAAAAAGGCTGAGCAAAGTCACGTGTAGAAGTGCAGGGTCCTCAAACATTTAAAAAATGCTTTCAAATGAAAGGGGAGTGTGTTGGTATCTGCTCTGTCTGTAATCTGCAGCCTTACAAGGAGACAAAGAAACTTTGGCGTGTCCCTACTATAGCTTCAATGAAGATAGGATGATGGTCCTTAAAGTAAGTATAAAATAATTGTATGTATGGGCTTATGCAAAAAGGCTTTGTTCCTAAATACTGGAAAGGCAGTCACCCTGAAACAATGGGGCAAATTAGCATGCAGCCAGCCCCAGGCTTTTAGCTACACACACAAGCACACACACAGGCACACACACACACATGCTCACACTCACAGTGACTGATGCTTGGTGCTTGCTGGGAGGTCAACAGTAAGAATCTTTCTTGGGAAGGCAGCATGTCAGATTTCAGACACTTTCTCTACAAATGGCCTTTCACTGCTCAAAGGAGGGGGGTGTTCTGATCCACATAATAAAGTCCATTTACATGAAAAGATGCCGCTTTCAGTGACATGATTAATTTCGGAAATACCTGGCATCTGAATGAAGCTGAGACTTCAAGAAATGACTGATGATGAGAAAAGATAATTAGGCAAATGTCAAGAGTTTTGCTTGGTGACTGAGGGGCTGGCCCATCTAGGTTATCCTATATTCACTCCAGATGGGAATGAAAGGCCTTTGTGGGAAGTTGGGGATGATCAACCTACGGTCACAGAGAAACTCGTTTTAGCTCATGTTTCTCTGGGTTTGGCTCCATCACGACCAGTGGGCAGTCGATGCTTACCTTCAATGACTTGTCAGAGAATCCCAGACAAAGCTGGCCTTGTTTTTCCATGAGGTCCGAAAAATGTAAATTTATCTTGCCTAACATGTCATTTGTTCAAAAGTGACCTCTCTATTCTGAGCCTTTTCAAAAATCTCATTGACTTCTCCCCTCTAAAAGAAGAAAAACAGAAATGGGGAAAAGCCAAACACCATTTAATACTCTGCAGAAAGGACTTTGAAGACAAAGGCTGAAGTGGGAAGTAATGTGAATCTACCCCACCCCCAACACATTGTTTTCGAACCCTTTCTTCACGGTGTTTTTTTTTTTCTTTCCCTACTACTATTATTATTTTTTTCTTTCCTCTGTTGCGGAATTGGAGAATGTTAATGACTGGAGATTAGTGACCTCCACAGGGTAGAGTTGACAGGAAGCAAGCCAACCCTAGTGGACTGATGGAATAGTTCTCCAAAGCAATTTTTAATTTTTCTTTAACATATTTATTTATTCGACTTCACTGGGTCTTAGCTGGGACGTGTGGATTCTTTAGTCAAGGCATGCAAAGTCTTAGTTGTGGCATGGAGGATCTGGTTCCCCATCCAGAGATCGAACCCCAGACCCCTGTATTGGGAACATGGAGTTTCAGCCCGTGGACCACCAGGGAAGTCCCTCCAAAAGAACTTTTTAGAACATAACCTTTAACCACCACAAGAGAGAGGGTGGTTCTTTCCTTACTTTTTCTGTCCCGCTGCTGCTTAGTTGCTAAGTCACTTCAGTCGTGTCCGACTCTATGCGACCCCATAGACGGCCTCCTACCAGGCTCCGCTGTCCCTGGGATTCTCCAGGCAAGAACACTGGAGTGGGTTGCCATTTCCTTCTCCAATGCATGAAAGTGAAAAGTAAAAGTGAAGTCGTTCAGTCGTGTCCGACTCAGCGACCCCATGGACTGCAGCCTGCCAGGCTCCTCCGTCCATGGGATTTTCCAGGCAAGAGTACTGGAGCGGGGTGCCATTGCCTTCATTAATTCCTCCAAAAAGATAGTCATTACAGACGAAAAGTTTGTAGATACACTGGGGACCATGAATGATTCTTAACAATGCTAACCTCTCTGCTCTACTCTTTCTTCTTCCACCTGATTTGTATTTAAAGGAGGAAAGTGCCTCCCTGTGATGTGAAAAGTGCCTTCCATCTCTAGGCAATGGAACTCTTCCAAGAAGAGAGGAGATGATCCAGAGAATAATTCTAGCTAGCAATTGAGGCCTGAGTCTCCCCATTTAGGTTTCATCTGATATTAAATATGGTTGCGGTGACAACAGAGGATGAGATGGTTGGATGGCATCACCGACTTAATGGACATGAATTTGAGTAAACTCTGGGAGCTGGTAATGGACAGGGAGGCCTGGCATGCTGTAGTCCACGGCGTTCCAAAGAATCAGACATGACTGAGAGACTGAACTGAACTGAACCATGGCGCTGTGGGCTGAATTGTGTCCCCATGGAAGATATGTGTTAGTTGCTCAGTATTGTCCAATTCTTTGTGATCCCGTGGTCTGTAGCCCACTAGGTTCCTCTGTCCGTGGGATTTCCCAGGCAAGAATACTGGAGTGGGTTGCCATCCCCTTCTCCAGGGGATCTTCTCAACCCAGGGATTGAACCTGGGTCTCCCACAATGCAGGAAAATTCTTTACCACCTGAGCCACTATGAAAGATAAGCTGAAATCCTAACTCCCAGTTCCTCGGAATGTGACTTTCTTTGGAAGTAGGATTGTTGCAGATGTAATTAATGAAGATAAGGTCATGCTGGGGTTGAGTGGGCTCTTAATTCACTATGCCCAGTGGAAAATGATGTGAAGACACAGAGGGAAAACTACTATCTGACTCCAGAGCGAGAGAGATTAGTTACATTGTTACAAACTAAAGACCAAGGATCAGTGGCCATCACCAGAGGCTACAAGGACACCAGGAGGGATTCTACCCTCTAGATCACAGAGGGAGCAAGGCTCCACCGACACTCCAGTTTGGACTTCTGGTCTCCAGAACTATGAGATGGTCGACTTCTCTGTGTTACTTGGTTATTGCAGTCCTAGGAAATGAACATAATAGTTCTATAATTCAACATCACAGGCTTATAAAGAACTGCAAACCTTCTCTTTGTATTTGACTTAAACTCTTACAGTCTTATTCTATCATCATAGGCAGAAAGTGTTTACTAAGAGACAGTGTCACCTGTCAACAGATTGTGAAAAAAAGAAGTATAGCTCCATACTCCCCAGAAACAGAGAACCTGTCTCCTAAAAGCCTTCACTATCTTTAAATATACTCCTAGTCTGTGTAAAATTGCTCATCAGTGTCATGGAAGCCCCCCTCCCCCTGCCCAAACCAGTGCTCAATATTTTTAGTGAAACATCGTAGGTGAAATACACTGTGTGTGCATGATAAGATGCTTCAGTTGTGTCTGACTCTTTGCAACGCTATGCACTGTAGCCCGCCAGGCTCCTCTGTCCATGGGATTCTCCAGGCAAGAATACTGGAGTGGATCTTCCTGACCCAGGGATCGAAGCTGCATCTCCTATGTCTCCTGCACAGGCAGGTGGGTTCTTTACCACTAGCACCACCTGAGAAGCCCACGGAGTACCCTGAATGCACATTATGTACTTCATAAAATATTCGCTACTCTATATTATAAAACATTAAGGCATGAGGGGAGAAATAAACTTATGTGTCAGCCAGTTTTATTCCTTTGGAGAAAATGCATTAAAATGTATCCATAGCAAATATGTGGGGTCTTTGACTACATCTGTTTCTACTAGTGGGATAAAGCTGGAATGAATTGAAATTACCCATTATGTGGAAATTTCTACCCCAAAAGGGGCAATTTCATCATCTCACTATAATTTTAAAAAGCTATTTACCTAAAATAGTAAAGTACTATTAGTACTATACTAGCAAATAACACATATAACTTGGTATGAGTTAATTTCCTTCAAGTTTTCAAAACTAGCTTTAGAAATCACATTGCTTAGTGGCAGTTTTGTGCAAATGACAAATGAAAACAAAATGCTTTCATATTAACAAATGAAAACAAAAAAGGTTATTTTACTCTTTATAATTCATTTATATTACACAGCATAAACATATTTACTGAAGTATGTAATTTCCTTGATTTTGAGTGTTTGCTACTGTTCAAGCCAGCTATTCTGATAGTTAAACAATTTTAAAATATAAAGACGCTTTTTGCCTTGGGGACTAGAAGTTTGCAGAAATGGGAGAGGGTCCCACAATCCAAATACAAATGATTGTGTTGTCCTATTTGCTTTTAATCATCCATAATTCCTGAGATACTTAGCATTTTATGTTTAAATGTTATCACGGTACAAAGCTTTTCCCCTGCTTGTGCATAATTTCATCTAGAAATTAATATCTCCCACTCATAATGCATCAAAAACTAGAAACATTTTCCTTCCTTAATGGTGTAGGAATTAGTGTAATTTTAAAGCACTCAAGGATATAATTATTTATGTGTACTAGAAATATTAACTAGAACTATCTGATCAAGGTATGTGAAAGTTGGAGAGAAGCAAATTATTCCTTGAAATTATAGATGGATAAGCTATTATAATGTTGCTTAAAAAGAAATAATTAGGCTATGTCAGCATTCCAGATAATAGAAAAATTTGTTCTAGGAATCCATTGAATGTTAACTATTTCTTTATTTGTAAAATACTTGAATATTATTTATTTTCTGTTAAAGTTAATGTATAAGTAGATATGGATTTGGTATTGTTGGAAGTGATAGGAAAAAATAGATGAAGTGTTAATTTAATAAATGTGTTGCCAGTTGTGCTAAAGTTGAATGCAATGCATGTATGTCATTTATATGTATATACAGTTGTAATATTTTTTATCGTTATTATGAAGTGTGCTTAGTTTTATAAATGCATCTGCTCATTGTGATGATTCCTGTGCTCAACTTAAATGGAGTTATCATTTTTCTTCTTTTGTTTATAAAGGTACAGTTTATATTTCTTGTGTGATTGATTATACTCCTGGAAGATCTTGTGATTAACAATATAGTATATTTTTTTATTGAGTTATTTCACACACAAATGACAAGGCCCAAAGGGTATTCCAGGTTTGCAAGATTTTTCTAATATATGTGTTCTATATTAAAGCTGCTAATTAGTGCTCTTAAACAGCTCAACACTGAATTGTTGGAAGGCACCATATCAGGGGCTAATATAAAACTGTTTATGTGAAAGGATATACAAAATAAGAAGGTGTTAAACCCAATACAAATTGAGTGGCAGAGGGTTCCCACCAGTGTTAATTTTTTCTGTTTGTTTTGTCTCCTTTAAAGTTAAGATGCCTGTGTCAGCATTGTGATGTGGGACACACTGTACATATAGATAGACTGAAACGAGTCAATTTCTGAGTAGCGTTTGTCTGGCAAAGCAATGTGTAGTTTTATCAGGAAATAGTTTTTCTTTAATGACACTACTTTTTATTTTTAATGGAAGGTCATATGGATATATACATGGATATATATACATACATACACATATATATATATATGATTTTATGTATGTTGATTATACAAGATATGTTAAAACTTCCTATTCCTGCTATTCATGTTCATGAGCTTTTTAATAGTATTTTGATATGCATGTCTAACAGGCAATAATTCATTAATAGAGTTTTTAATTTCTAAAGGCAATTTCACAACTGAAGTTCAATGTACATGAGTTGAAATCAATCCAAAAGTCTCAGTATCTTAAGTTGAATTTTATTCTCAGTATTATGAATGAATCAATCTAGAAGAAACCTTAAGTCATCTATTTCAATTCAGTACTCCAGCTTCTACACAGATACAGCAGTGAGAAAATTTTCTGCGCTTAAATGCTTCCAGGGAAATTTACAGATTTTCCTCATCATCCTCACCAAAGTTTATTTTTTTAACAATTAAATTTATTATTAATTGAAGTATAATTGTTTTACAATATTGTGTTTCTGCCAAATATCAACGTGAATCAGCCACAGGTATACCTATGTCTTCTCCCTCTTGAACTTCCCTCCCATCTCCCTCCCCATCCCATGCCATCTAGGTTGTTACAGAGCCCCAGTTTAATTTCCCTGAGTCACACAGCAAATTCCCATTAGCTATGGTGATATATATGTTTCCCTGTTACTCTCTCCATACATCTCACTCTCTCCTTCCTCCCTGCACCCCATGTCCATAAGTCTGTTCTCTATGTCTGTGTCTCCATTGCTGCCTTGCAAATAAGTTCATCAGTACCATCTTTCTATATTCCATATATATGTGTTAATATATGATATTTGTTTTTCTCTTTCTGACTTACTTCACTCTGTATAATAGGCTCTGGTCTCATCCACCTCATTAGAACTGACTCAAACACATTCCTTTTTATGACTAAGTAATATTCCATTGTATATGTGTACCACAGCTTCTTTATCCATTTATCTGTCGATGGGCATCTAGATTGCTTCTCTGTACTAGCTATTGTAAATAGTGCTGCAGTGAACATTGGGGTATGTGTGTATTTTTCAATTTCCTCACCAAAGTTTAGTGATGGGTTTCAAGGGATGACTACTTCATCATTTTTATACTTCTCTGGCCAGTCTACTTCATCTCAGATGAAGCACAGAGGGACAACTGGACAACTTGCAAGAAAGAATTTTTATTAGTTATCATCCTTTATTGCATGAAATCACACTAATTTTAAATAGATATTCTGTTTAGCTTTTTCCCTTACCATAATGCCTTCTACTATTCTCTACTTAAATGATCAGTGTTAAAAAAGGGGTTTTGATTTGTTTCATTTTTAGTGTTTTTTTAAACTCTGTTATTCTTATGAATACTTGGGGATTTCATAATGCTAGGTATGAAAACATATATTTGTCATACACATTAAACAAGATTTTGGAAATATCATATGACCACATGCTGTATCTTTAAAATGAAAAAAGAAATTGTTGATAAACTCTTGGCAAGTTTGATTAACAAAAAGGAGAGCAGTCATAAATAAATGTCAGGAATTAAAATAAGACATCATTACAGGCTGTTTGGCTTTGCAAAACAGAAGACATAGAGCTACTTTATGGCAATAAGATTGAGGATCTGAATTACATTAATCACAAAAATTTCAAAACATGTTCAACCTGGCAAAAGATGAAATAGAACATATAAATAGTCCTAGATATGGCTCAGTGGTAAAGAATCTGCCTGCAATGCAGGAGACCTGGGTTCAATCCCTGGGTTGGGAAGATCCCCTGGAGTAGGAAGTGACAGTCCACTCCAGTACTCTTGCCTGGAGAATTCCATGGATGAAGGAGCCTGGCAGGCTACAGTCCATGGAGTTGCACAGAGTTAGACATGACTGAAGCAAATAAGCAGCAGCAGCAGATATAGTAATACTATTGGACCTGCAATTTAAATCTTACCACAGGCAAATCTTTCGACCTAGATGTCTTCACTGATCAATTCTTCCATAAATTTAAAGAAGAAATAACATCAGTTATGATGGCTCTAAGCATATTATAAAGCAGAGACATTACTTTGCCAACTAATGTCTGTCTAGTCAAAGCTGTGGTTTTTCCAGTGGTCATGTATGGATGTGAGAGTTGGACTATAAAGAAAGCTGAGCGCCAAAGAATTGATGCTTTTGAAGTGTAGTGTTGGAGAAGAATCTTGAGAGCCCCTTCGACTGCAAGGAGATCCAACCAGTCCATCCTAAAGGAGATCAGTCCTTAATATTCATTGGAAGGACTGATGCTGAAGCTGAAACTGCAATACTTTGGCCACCTGATGCAAAGAACTGACTCATCTTGCCCTGATGCTGGGCAAGATTGAAGGCAGGAGGAGAAGGGGAAGATAGAGGATGAGATGGTTGGATGGCATCACTGATTTGATGGAAGTGAATTTGAGCAAGCTCTAGGAGTTGGAGATGGACAGGGCAGCCTGGCATGCTGCAGTCCATGGGGTCACAAAGAGTTAGACATGACTTAGTGACTGAACTGAATTTACAGCCCCACCAATAGTGTTGGAGGGTTCTCTTTCCTGAACACCTCCTCCAGAATTTATTGTTTGTACATTTTTTGATGATAGACCTTCTGACTGTTATGTGGTGATACCTCATTGTAGTTTTGATTTGCATTTCTTTAATAATTAATGGTGCTGTGCATCTTTTCATATGCTTTTTTCACCTTCTCCATGTCTTCTTTGGAGAAAAGATTATTTAGATCTTCAGTCTATTTCTTAAATTGAGTTTTTTGTTGATTGTTGTTGTTTTTATATTGAACTGCAAGAGTCATTTGTATATCTGGGGGATTAATCCCTTACTGATCATTTCATTTGCAAATATTTTCTCCCATTCTGTGGGCTCATTTTTCATTTTGCTTATTGTTTTCTTTGCTGTGAAAAAGCTCTTAAGTTTAACTCAGCCCCATTTATTTATTTTTATTTTCATTACTCAGCATTCACGACAGTAAGTCCCTGTAACTGGCAGGCCTGCACCGTGACTCACCGTCTCTCTCTCTTGTGTGTAGTGTGTGGGACTGCTGTCTGGAGGAGCAGAAAATGTGGTGGGAGCAAGCCACCAAGAAGATCAGCATCTTCATAGGCACCTTCCTCGTGTGCTTTGTGCCCTATGTGATCACAAGCTTGGTTCCCACTAATGATGCCCAGAATAAAACTGTTTCAGTAAAAATACGGTCAGTTTACAACTCAATATGTTCTCTCCAAATGGACATGATGCATTTGAATTTTAAAAAACATTGACAAAGTTGTTTGTCTTTTATGGGGAGAAAGGACAACTTAGTAAGGAGAAAAAGCTAAGCCTAGGAAATGTCTTGTGAAACACTCCCCTGCCCACTGCCACCACCCCATCCAGCCACTGCCTTGACTTTCCTTTCTGAAAGAAGGAGCCATCCTAAGCCAAGCTCAGAAAACATGCAAACATACTGTGGTTTCATTTCAGCACACATTTCCTCAGCACCTTCTCTGTGTAGAGCATGAAAGAGACCCTGCAGAGGAGGTGTGGCCTGGTGAGGTACTGCAGGAGAGGCCCCTGTGAGGGTGACATGACCCTATAGATACGACTCTCCCACCTGGATGGAACACCATGACATGGCATCTGATAGGGAAGCATCCCAGACTTCTGAGGCAGGAGTGAGTGAAGTGGGCATGGCTATGTAGGGGGGCAATTCCAGCAGAAGGGACAGTATGGGCCAGGTCTAAAGCCTTGCATGGGAGCCACCAGTCACAGGTCCCACTGAAGCAAAGCACTTGAATGTGACTAGTCCAAATTGAGATGTACTGTAGGTATGACATGCATGCTGGGATTCCGAGGCTTAACACAACTACACACACACACACACACACACACACACACACACATCTAATATATATATATGGAATTCCCTGGTGGCTCAGCAGTAAAGAATCTGCCTGCAGTGCATGATACAGATTCTATCCCTGGGTCGGGAAGATCCACTGGAGAAGAAAATTGCAACCCACTCCCCTGGAAAATCACACAGACAGAAGAGCCTTGCAGGCTACAGTCCACAGGACAGCAAGAGGAGGACATGACTTAGCTACTAAACCAAAGAGGTGGATCAGAAAATATTGCTGTGTTTTATGTTAAAGAGTGTTCTAATATGTTTTCCTCTAAGAGTTTACAATTGCACTCATATCACATGCTAGTAAAGTAATGCTCAAAATTCTCCAAGCCAGGCTTCAGCAATACATGAACCGTGAACTTCCAGATGTTCAAGCTGGTTTTAGAAAAGGCAGAGGAACCAGAGATCAAATTGCCAACATCCACTGGATCATCAAAAAAGCAAGAGAGTTCCAGAAAAACATCTATTTCTGCTTTATTGACTATGCCAAAGCCTTTGACTGTGNAAGATCATGGCATCTGGTCCCATCACTTCATGGCAAATAGATGGGGAAACAGTGGAAACAGTGTTAGACTTTATTTTTTGGGCTCCAAAATCACTGCAGATGGTGATTGCAGCCATGAAATTAAAAGATGCTTACTCTTTGGAAGAAAAGTTATGACCAACCTAGATAGTATATTCAAAAGCAGAGATATTACTTTGCCATCAAAGTCCATCTAGTCAAGGCTATGGTTTTTTCCAGTAGTTATGTATGGATGTGAGAGTTGGACTGTGAAGAAACCTGAGCACCAAAGAATTGATGCTTTTGAAGTGTGGTGTTGGAGAAGACTCTTGAAAGTCCCTTGGACTTCAAGGAGATCCAACCAGTCCATCCTAAAGGAGATCAGTCCTGGGTGTTCNCTGAAACTCCAGTACTCTTGCCACCTCATGTGAAGAGTTGACTCATTGGAAAAGACTCTGATGCTGGGAGGGATTGGGGGCAGGAGGAAAGGGGGACAACAGAGGATGAGATGGCTGGATGGCGTCACAGCCTCAATGGACATGAGTTTGAGTGAACTCTGGGAGTTGGTGATGGACAGGGAAGCCTGGCATGCTGCGATTCATGTGTTCACAAAGATTTGGACACAACTGAGAGAGTGAACTGAACTGAACTGAAGAGTTTTATTATGTCTGGCTTTATATTTAGAGCTTTAATCCATTTTGAGTTTTTGTGTGTGGTGTTCTAATTTTATTCTTTTACATGTATCTACCCATTTTTCCCAGCACCACTAATTGAAGTGACAATCTTTTCTCCATTGTATATTTTTGCTTCTTTTGTCATATTTTAGTTGACCATAGATATATGGATTTATCTCTGGACTTTCTGTCTGGTTCTATTGAATCTATATTTCTGTATTTGTGCCAGTACCATACTGTTTTGATGACTGCAGCTTTGCAGTATGCTCCAAAGTCAATCTTTCCTTTCTCAAGACTGCTTTGAAAAAAAAAAAAAAAAAAAAAGATTGCTTTGGCTATTTGGGGTCTTTAGAAAAGGAAGAAAAAAATGTATGCTGTGGTTGCTAAGATTTATGGTAAGAATGAGTTTTCACTTGTGAAATTGTGAAGAAGAAGAAAAAAATTCATGTTAGTTTTGCTACTGTCACATCTCAAACTGAAAATTTATGGCCACAGAGCATGGTAAGTGCTTAGTTACAATGAAAAAAGCATTAAATTGCGCAGTAAAATATTCAGAGAGAGAGAGGGAGACTACATTCACTTATTTTTTATTTTATTATTATTGTTGTTAATTTCTTACTGTGCCTAATTTGCAAATTCAACTTTATTGTAGGTATGTATGTATAGGAACAATCACGGTATGTGAATGGTTTGCTACTATCTGTAGTTTCAAGCATCCACTATGGTTTTGTAACAAGTCCTCTGCAGATAAGAGGGAAGTACTACGCTACAAAAGTGAAATAAAATAGCATTTCAAAAGAATTAAAAATTCCAGTACCTGAAAAAACATACAAAGAAGAGATTCAATATTTCTATGCTAATATCTTCAGAACATTATTCAGAGATATTAAAGAAATAAAGGAACAGAGTAAGTTCACAAATTAAAATTAATTTCCTCCAAATTGATCCAGAGATTCAATTCCATCCCATCAAAATCTCACAGAAACTATTGTAGAAATTGACAATATGATTCTAAAATTTATAGTTGAAGCAATGGCTGAAAGTGGTGAAGATGATCTTGAAGAAGAATTTAATATAAAGCTAGAGTAAGTAAGATAGTGTGGTATTAATTGAAGAATAAATAAATAACAGAATAAAAAGTCTTGAAAGACAACCACTCGTATACATATACATGGTCAATCTCTCACCCAACAAAAATTTCAAACATAAAGCAAAGTGGAAGAAATTTACAGTGAGTAATACTCACCACCTAATTCTGCTATTATCATTTAACAAGGCTTGCTTATCATAGATTTATTCATCCATTCAACCATCATATATTTTAACACATTTAAAAGTAAATTACAAGTATTAGTTGCACTTCCTTCTAAATACTTCAACATTGGTACCATTAGCTAGAGTCTAATATTTCCTTACACTTCTTTACATCTGATGTAAAATTTACATATAATGAAATGAACAATTAAATCTGCTGAAATTTGACAAACACATATGCCTATGATACA
>SJYQ01001050.1:158519-178050 GCA_006410935.1 Redunca redunca
TATGATACACAATCCACTCAAATTATACAATAGTTTAATTATATCAGAAATTTTCATTATGCCAATTTCTGTCCCATTCCCCAGATACAACAAGAATTAAGATTTGTTTTTGCCACAGCAAGTTTTCTTGTTCTAATATTCCATAAAAATAGAATCTACTGTGTCTACTCTTGTGTCTAGCTTCATCAACTCAGCGTGATATCTTTAAGATCTATCCATATTGTTTCATGTATTGAGAGTGTAAAGTAAATCACAGTTAGTTCATTCTTCTCTTCATGGACACATGGGCAGTTTCAAGTTTTTGGTTGTTATGAATAAAAATACTGTGAGTGTTATGTCCCTCGTGGATATATGATTTAATTCAATTTGCATAAATGGAATATTGGAATTGATGTGCCATAGAGTAGGCATATGTACAGTTTTATAAAAAACTGCCAGGACTTTTTTCAAAGTAGCTATACCATGTTACAAGCTTCTCCAGTATCCAGTCTGGGATATAAAGGAAGTAGAAAGAAAATATAGGAAACATACTACCATGCCTTGAGTCCCAAGTTCCCTAGCCAGTTTGCCTTTTTTCCCTACCTTTCAGTGTCTTCTTATATATAACACTTAAGGGTTTAGCTGTACTTGAGGAGAAATAGGGAGACATATGTCAACTTCATATTGTTTGAAATAAAAAATGTGTCACTATTTTCATTTTATCCTGAACATGCTGATAATAACTGGTGGCAGGGATTGTCAAATGAGTCCTAATACTCTTGACTTCTTGCAGATGTAGGTGTGATAGAGCTTGACATGAGTTTGAAGACAGAAGACTCAGCAGTCTGAGTTGATGACTATGAGGAATTGTCTGGTCTCTGTCCCATGGGAAGATGCTTTGAAAGAAAAGGGCTCAGATCACTGTTGAGGAATGCCAGATGAAAGGAAGGGCACATTGGCAGTTTGCAGCATGGGTAGCTCAGAACAATGACATAGGAGCAAATTGGATGGACATTTGTAAGCAGTTCCTGAGGTGTTCAAGGCATAGCTAAGTGGCACTTTGTGAAACCAAGAGAAGGGTAAAAACAAGAAGTTATGGGCAGCTACAAAGTAAATGCCATTAGTTGTTGAGATGTGATGCAAGAAAAGCAAATGAATGCTCCGCCTTTCCCCATCTAAATGGCCTGCCCTTGTCCTCAGTAGTCCAGCTTCAGCTGGAGAGGGACCTGAAGTCCCCAGGAAAAAGCCCTTGGGATAAAAGTCAGGTGTAATCAGGGCAGGTGCAATGCTTGGGGAGAAATCTGACATTGAGCACAGGTCAGCCTTGAGCAAAGCAGTGAACCTTTGGAGGAAACATATAAGACAAGGGAACAAAGGGAATGATATTTTTGGAATTAATAATGAAGGCACTTTTACAAAAGAATGGCAAAAGGCAGGGCTTTTTTAGTTTTTAAGGGAGGCTAAGAAAGAAGAGGGCTAAAATGAAATAAAGACAAATGATAAAGCTTTTAGTATACATAGAAGAGAAAACACATTTTCATCAGTATAGATATCTTCCTTTTATAGTTTTTAGTTATTTCCCATCTATCTACTGATAGATCACTTCTCATTTTACCTCTAATGTACTACCTTATTAGGGGGGTGACAGAGGATGAAATGGTTGGATGACACCAGTGACTCAATGAACATCAGTTTAAGGAAACTCTGGGATATGGTTAAGGACAGGGAAGACGTGTGCTGCAGTTCATGGGGTCTCGAAGAGTCAGACACGACTTAGTGACTGAACAAAAACACTACCTGATTGGTGTTTGTGTTCTGATTTAATAGTAGTGTGTGCTGGTTAAGGGCAATGCATATCTGATATGAAGTCATTTGTCAATTAGGGAGAATACATTTTCATATATATATATATATATATATATATATATAATCAGTTCAGTCCAGTTGCTCAGCTGTGTCCGACTCTTTGTGACCCCATGAACTGCAGCACGCCAGGCCTCCTTGTCCATCACCATCTCCCAGAGTTCACTCAAACTCACGTCCATCGAGTCCATGATGCCATCCAGCTATCTCATCCTCTGTCGTCCCCTTCTCCTCCTGCCCCCAATCCCTCCCAGCATCAGAGTCTTTCCAATGAGTCAACTCTTCACATGAAGTGGCCAAAATACTGGAGTTTCAGCTTTAGCATCATTCCTTCCAAAGAACACCCAGGACTGATCTCCTTTAGAATGGACTGGTTGGATCTCCTTGTAGTCCAAGGTACTCAAGAGTCTTCTCCAACACCACAGTTCAAAAGCATCAGTTCTTCAGTGCTCAGCTTTCTTCACAGTCCAACTCTCACATCTATACATAACTACTGGAAAAACCATAGCCTTGACTAGACAGACCTTTGTTGGCAAAGTAATGTCACTGCTTTTCAATGTGCTATCTAGGTTGGTCATAACTTTTCTTCCAAGGAGTAAGCGTCTTTTAGTTTCATGGCTGCAATCACCATCTGCAGTGATTTTGGAGCCCAAAATATAAAGTCTAACACTGTTTCCTCTGTTTCCCCATCTATTTGCCATGAAGTGATGGGACCAGATGCCATGATCTTCATTTTCTGAATGTTGAGCTTTAAGCCAACTTTTTCACTCTCCTCTTTTACTTTCATCAAGAGGCTTTTTAGTTCCTCTTCACTTTCTGCCATAAGGGTGGTGTGATATGCATATCTGAAGTTATTGATATTTCTCCTGGCAATCTTGATTCCAGCTTGTGCTTCTTCCAGCCCAGTGTTTCTCATGATGTACTCTGCGTATAAGTTAAATAAGCAGGGTGACAATATACAGTCCTGACGGACTCCTTTTCCTATTTGGAACCAGTCTGTTGTCCCATATCCAGTTCTAACTGTTGCTTCCTGACCTGCATATAGGTTTCTCAAGAGGCAGGTCAGATGGTCTGGTATTCCCATCTCTTTCAGAATTTTCCACAGTATATTGTGATCCACATAGTCAAAGGCTTTGGCATAATCGATAAAGCAGAAATAGAAGTTTTTCTGGAATGCTCTTGCTTTTTCGATGATCCAGTGGATGTTGGCAATTTGATCTCTGGTTCCTCTGCCTTTTCTAAAACCAGCTTGAACATCTGGAAGTTCACAGTTCACATATTGCTGAAGCCTGAAACTCCAGTACTTGGCCACCTCATGCGAAGAGTTGACTCATTGGAAAAGACTCTGATGCTCGGAGGGATTAGGGGCAGGAGGAGAAGGGGACGACAGAGGATGAGATGGCTGGATGGCATCACTGACTCGATGGACGTGAGTCTGAGTGAACTCTGGGGGTTGGTGATAGACACGGAGGCCTGGGGTGCTGCGATTTGTGGGGTTGCAAAGAGTCGGACATGACTGAGCGACTGAACTGAACTGAACTGATATATATAGTCATAAATATATTTGTTGTGCAAATCTTTTTGAATTTTGATTTAGTACATCTAAAATCTCTTTTCCCTCTCTATTTCATTAAAAATATACTGGAAATAATATTTGCTTCAACCAGTGTGTGTGTGTGTGTGTGTGTGTGTGTGTGTGTGTGTTAGGGTTCATTTTATTCCTGTCTCACTTTGAAAGTCAAATATATCTAGAGGATTCTGCATGTTGATTTGCTAATTTAAAATATTTAGTCATAATTCACTAGGGCATCTTAATGATGTTGCTGTACAAGTTACCAGGTAGCTGCCACTAAAGTATGGCGCATTGCTTTTCTTCTCAGGTTGATCCCACTACCCTTGGAGATTAGATGGCTTGCTAAGTGGGAAAGTTTGGGTGTCATGTAATGGTACAGGATAAACATGGCAATGTGTCCAGGAGCATCAATCTTTTGTGAAGCTCTGAAAGAAAGATTTGGAGGAGTAAATGTGATTTTGCATATGCAGACAAATTAGCAGAATTCCATATTCTATGTCACACTATTTTGAATTCTTCACAAAAACACAGAAAGTAGAACACTCATGTATAGTGAATACCTGCAAAATGTAGTACTTTGGCATTGTGCACTCATTACATTGGGTTTCCCAGGTGGCCCTCTGGTAAAAAAAATCCACCTGCCAGTGTAGGAGACTCAAGAGACATGGCTTTGATCCCTGGCTTGGAAAGATCCCTTGGAGTAGGAAACGGCAACTCCAGTATTCTTGACTGAAAATTTCCATGGATAGAGGAGCCTCGCATGTTACAGTCCATAGGTTGCAGAGTCAGATACACTGTGCAGGCATGAGCATGTACTCATTACATTAGTTGCTGCGGATTCATCCAAAATAACTGAGGATGATATTGAGGGAGGTCGCAGAACTATGACTTAGGGCCAGATATCTATGTCCTGATATAACCAACTAGAAGGGGAATTTTTTTGATAAGTCCCAGAAGATTTGCATGACTAGGGTTTTAGGAACATGAATTTGTCCCCTGAGATCATGTATATTTAAATTTGGTTGTACACATGCAAAATGTTTCCCACGTATTTGTTCAACTTTGTGCTATAATTATACTCCAATGTTTGTTTGCAAACATATTCCTATTTATAGTTCTATTTCCCTCCACAGCAAATTCTTTGGTAGTACAAAAAAACCCTGCTAACTCTAGAATTTGCAGGCTATTTTTCTTTGCCTTTTAACTGTATAATAATGTAAACATATTTGGAACATAAACTTACCCACAACTGTTGAAGATAATTCCTCAGTGAGAAAAATAATGAGAGAAATTTAGAACTCTTGGAAACCACTGAGGCTATGGCAGGTAATATTTTCCTGCCTGATGATCCTAACAATACACTTGAAGAGGCTGACAAAGCCCAGTGAACAACAACTTGAGAAACTGTAGTTGAGATAAATAGCAGTCATCCTAAAAAGCATGGGATGTATGTAAGTGCTTTTTAATATTTTTATTTTTATGGAGTGGCAAATTGATCCACACTTCAGTACTGCCTCAGAAACTTGTGAGTAAAAACAATGACATTAAACATATAGATCAATTTTGGGAAGAATCGATGCTTGCCTTATCCTTATCAAGTCTAACTATTAACATGATATGTATTTTCATTTATCTAGGTTTTATAGATTTATAAAGATTTCTGAATACAGATTCTGAATACATTTTGTTAGATTTATATTTAGAATTTCATTCTTTTGAGCTATTGTAGTAGGCACTTTTTTAGAAAATGTGTATTTCAATTGTTTATTGCTCAGATATATAAATACCGTTTATTTGTTTATTGACCTAGTATCTTGCTAATTTGCTAAACTCATTTATTATTTCTGGGAGATTTTTAAAAAGTTTCTTTGGCATTTTCCATGTATAGAAGCATGTTGTCTGTGAATAGCTTTATTTTTTCCCTTTAAATATGTATGAATTTTATTTCTTTTACTTTCTTTATTGCACAGGCTAAGAATTTCAGTGTAATATTGAACAGCATCATTATCTCAATGGAACATGAGTCTGAGCAAACTCCAGGAGATAGTGAAGGATAGGGAGCTTGGTGTGGTGCAGACCATGGGGCTGCAAAGAGTCTGACAGGACTGAACGACCGAACGACAACAGAAGTGTTGAGAGAGGGCTTTCTTGCCTCTAAAGCAACTAATCTTTCGCCCTTTTTAGATTCCAGTTGTACACATATTAGGCTGTTTGATATTATCCCACAGTTCTTAGATATTCTGTTCCTTCACTTTTACACTTTTTCTTGTGATTCAGCTTGAGTGACTTCTACTAACATACCTTTAAGGTCACTGATTCTTTCTTCAGGCTGTCAAGTTTACGTGAAGTCACGGTTGAAGTCATTTTCATCTCTCTTACTATATTCTAGTTAATAACATTTCCATTTGATTCTTTTGATCGCTTCTTCAGTGTTGAAGTTATCCACCTGCTATTTCATGTTTATCTTTTCTAGTAGAGATTTTAATATAGGTATAATAGTTATTTTAAATTCTCTGATATTTTTAACATCAGTTCTATATGCAAGTATGGTTCTATTGATTGTATAGTCTCTTGACAATTGACTGATTTTTATTATTTTTTTTCACGTTTCATATTGTTTTGTTGAAAACTAGAAATCATATGTAGACTACTAGAAACTGAAGTAAATAGTTTTTATGTATGGAAATGGATACCATTTGCCTTTTTTTTAAGGCTTAAGTGGCTCCACAATGCTCTTTATAACCTAAACGTGTTCTCCACAAATTTGTTGACATTCTGAGCAGATTCTTTCTTTTCTGTGTCTTTCTCTGTCTGTCCTAAGTAAGTGCGTGTTCACATCCTGTGACTCCCTCCAGCACTTGTCTCTCTTTAGATTTCAAGCTAATTAGTTCTGTGACTACAATTGTCTAATGGCATCAAGAAAAACTGTGAGCTTGCAGTTTGTCTGTTTTGCTGTTGCTCTTGCAGTGGTGAATTACCAAGCAGTGGTTTAGACGTATACCTTTTATTTTTTTGAGAGTTAATAAAATTAGATTATTCAAAAATATTTAACACCATGTTTCAAAGGTCAAACATTATTGAAATGAGAATCTCACTTCCACTCATTCCTCATCCATCTTACCTCTTTTCTCTCATTCTTTTAACTTCAGTACTTATGAAAAAATATCCAAAACCCAGCAAGTTCATGTGGATATGCTATTTTTATCCCTCCCTTTCTTGTAACAAAATGTTTGCTCCTTACTTTTTCCCCTGAAGATCTTTTCTAATAGGTTCATAGACACCTTCTTTATTATTTTCACAGCTGCATGGTATTCTTTGTGGATATATTATACTTTATTCGACAGTGGCCCATTGCTGGGCATTTAGTTTCTTTCTAATCTTTTGATATTAGGGATAATATCACAATGAACAATCTTGTAGGTATATTATTTTCTTATATGTAGATTTATTTCTAGTATAGATCTCTAGAAATGAGATTTTTAGAACAATTTTACATACTATTGTCTGATGCTCCACTCCTTCTTTGTCACTAATTTGGCGTTCTTTTCATAAAAGTAAAAATCTGCTTTATATTTCTTTTTATTACTGAAAATAGGTACTAACATAGGTCTTTTGTAGAAGTAAAGTGGTGTAAAGGAAATTTTAAAAAATTAAGATATACTTGTAAAGCTTCAATGAACATGGGAATGCAGATATTTTCCTTTGAGATTCTGATTTCAGTTCCTTTCAATAAATATCCAGAAGTGGAATTGCTTGATCATCTGGTAGTTTAATTCTTAATTTTTTGAGACATCACCATACTGATTTTCATAATGGCTGTAACCAATCAGCATTCCCAACAGTATACCGGGGACCCTTTTCCTCTACATCCTTTCCAACAATTATCTTTTTTTTTTTTAAGTGATAGATGTCTAAACAGGTGTGAGGTGGTAGTTCATCATAGTTTTAATTTGCATTTTCCTGATGGTTAGTGACGTTGAGCAACTTTTCATGTGTCTGTTGACCATTTCTTATCCTTTTTGATGAAATCTCTTTTCAGGTCCTTTGTCCATTTTTTAAGCGGGTCTTTTTCTTTTTGTTATTGAGTTGTATGATTCTTTTTACTTTAGTTACCAATCCTTATCTGATATATGGTTTAGCAAATACTTTCTCCTATTCTGCAAACTGTCTCTTCATTTTGTTGATGAAACGTAGCTATTTCTAACAGTAAATTTGACTTATAAATATTTCTGTGGGTGCTGGGATACTAAATTACTGAAGTACTTTTGATCAAAAGGTATATGATTTTTAAAACATTGCAGCCGACATTTAAAAATTAAAAGCTTTCAAGTTTAAAAAATTCAGATTTTCAGTTCCTGTTGGGAGGTCAGAATATCTGTCCACTGGGCCTTCATTCTTGCATAGAAGTGGTTAACTAGTACTGAGGAGGAGCTACTCCCTTCAAAGGTACATGTGTGTTTTTTGCCTCAATAGGATTCACCCTTGTTAATTTCAAAAATGATGGCAGATCTATGTGTGAGTGTATGCATTTAATTACCATGTATTTACTTTTAAGCTTATCTTTGCAGGTGTAAGGGCTTCCATGGTGGCTCATTGGTAAAGAATCTGCCTGCCAATGTCTGCTAATGCAGGAAACATGAGTTTGATCCCTGGGTTGAGAAGGTCCCTTGGAGAAGGAAATGGCAACCCACTCCAGTATTCTTGCCTGGAAAATCCCATGGACAGAGGAGCCTGGTGGGCAACAGTCTATGGAGTCCCAAAGAGTAGGACATGATTGAGAGACTAAGCAACAACAACAACAATGTATGTATGAACATATGTTTATATGTTCAAAGAAAGACTTTCTGTTAGGGTACACATCACAGCAAGCTGTTGTTACAATGCACTCCTCCATGTTATATGTACACCTGCACGTGTCATTCATTAATGATGACTAGTAGGCCCTTGTTATCATTTAAGCTTTCAGTCATTTTTAAGATACTATGGAACTCTATGAATCATAACTAACTTCTTTAAAACCTCTTTAAAACTGATGTTTTAAAATTTTATCATCTGGAAATTGTTAATACAGACTGGAAACGACAATCACAGAAAACTAACCAATCTGATCTCAGGGACCACAGCCTTATCTAACTCAATGAAACTATGAGCCATGCTGTGTAGGGTCACTCAAGATGGACGGGTCTTGGTGGAGAGTTCTGACCAAATGTGGTCCACTGGAGAAAGAAATGGCAAACCATTTCAGTATTCTTGCCTTGAGAACCCCAAGAACAGTATGAAAAGGCAAAAAGACAGGACACTGAAAGCTGAACTCCCCAAGCCAGTAGGTGCCCAATATGCTACTGGAGATCAGTGGAGAAATAACTTGAGAAAGAATGAAGAGATGGAGCCAAAGCAAAAACAACACCCAGTTGTGGATGTGACTGGTGATGGAAATAAAGGCCGATGTTGTAAAGATCTATATTGCCTAGGAACCTGGAATGTTAGGTCCATGAATCAATGCAAATTAGAAGTGGCTGATGGCAAGAGTGAACATCAACATTTTAGGAATCAGCAAACTAAAATGGATGGGAATGGGGTGAATTTAACTCAGATTACCATTATATCTATTACTATAGACAAGAATCCCTTAGAAGAAATGGAGCAGCCATCATAGTCAACAAAAGATTCTGAAATGTAGTACTTGGATGCAAACTCAAAAATGACATAATGATCTCTGTTCATTTCCAAGGCAAACAATTCAATATCACAGTAATCCAAGTCTATGCCCTGGCCAGTGATGCTGAAAAAGCTGAAGTTGAAAGGTTCTATGAAGACCTATAAGACCTTTAGGAACTCAGTTCAGTTCAGTTCAGTTCAGTCGCTCAGTCGTGTCCGACTCTTTGCGATTTCATAAATTACAGCACACCAGGCCTCCCTGTCCATCACCAACATCTGGAGTTGACTAAAATTCATGTCCATTGAGTCGGTGATGCCATCCAGCCATCTCATCCTTTGTCATCCCCTTCTCCTCCTGCCCCCAATCCCTCCCAGCATCAGGGTCTTTTCCAATGAGTCAACGCTTTGCATGAGGTGGCCAAAGTACTGGAATTTCAGCCTCAGCATCAGTCCTTCCAATGAACACTCAGGACTGGTCTCCTTTAGGATGAACTGGTTGGATCTCCTTGCAGTCCAAGGGACTCTCAAGAGTCTTCAACACCACACTTCAAAAGCATCATTCTTTGGCACTCAGCTTTCCTTACAGTCCAACTCTCACATCCATACATGACCACTGGAAAAACCATAGCCTTGACTAGACAGACATTTGTTGGCAAAGTAATGTCTCTGCTTTTTAATATGCTATCTAGGTTGGACATAACTTTCCTTCCAAGAAGTAAGTGTCTTGAATTTCATGGCTGCAGTACCATCTGCAGTGATTTTGCAGCATCCCCCAAACAAAGTCTGACACTGTTTCACTGTTTCCCCATCTATTTGCCATGAAGTGATGGGACCAGATGCCATGATCTTCGTTTTCTGAATGTTGAGCTTTAGGCCAACTTTTTCACTCTCCTCTTTCACTTTCATCAAGAGGCGTTTTAGTTCCTCTTCACTTTCTGCCATAAGGTTGATGTCATCTGCATATCTGAGGTTATAGATATTTCTCCCGGCAATCTTGATTCCAGCTTGTGCTTCTTCCAGCCCAGTGTTTCTCATGATGTACCCTGCATAGAAGTTAAATAAGCAGGGTGACAATATACAGCCTTGACGGACTCCTTTTCCTATTTGGAGCCAGTCAGTTGTTCCATGTCCAGTTCTAATTGTTGCTTCCTGACCTGCATATAGGTTTCTCAAGAGGCAGGTCAAGTGGTCTGGTATTCCCATCTCTTTCAGAATTTTCCACAGTTTATTGTGATCCACACAGTCAAAGGTTTTGGTGTAGCCAATAAAGCAGACTGTTTTCTGGAACTCTCTTGATTTTTTGATGATCCAGCGTATGTTGGCAATTTGATCTCTGGTTCATCTGCCTTTTCTAAAACCAGCTTGAACATCTGGAAGTTCACAGTTCACATATTGCTGACGCCTGGCTTGGAGAATTTTGAGCATTATGTCACTAGCATGAGATGAGTGCAATTGTGTGGTAGTTTGAGCATTCTTTGGCATTGCCTTCTTTGGGATTGGAATGAAAACTGAACTTTTCCAGTCCTGTGGCCACTGCTGAGTTTTCCAAATTTGCTGGCATATTGAGTGCAGCACTTTCACAGCATCATCTTTCAGGATTTGAAACAGCTCAGCTGGAATTCCATCACCTCCACTAGCTTTGTTCCTAGTGATGGTTTCTAAGGCCTACTTGACTTCACATTCCAAGATGTCTGGCTCTAGGTGAGTGATCACACCATCATGATTATCTTGGTCGTGAAGATCTTTTTTGTATAGTTCTTCTGTGTATTCCTGCCACCTCTTAATATCTTCTGCTTCTGTTAGGTCCATACCATTTCTGTCCTTTATCGAGCCCATCTTTGCATGAAATATTCCCTTGGTACCTTTAATATTCTTGAAGAGATCTCTAGTCTTTCCCATTCTGTTGTTTTCCTTTATTTCTTTGCATTGATCCTGAGGAAGCTGAAGTTGAATGGTTCTATGAAGATCTATAAGACCTTTCAGAACTAACACCCCTAAAAGATGTCCTTTTCATTATAGGGTACTGAAATGCAAATGTAGGAAGTCTAGAAACACCCGGAGTAACAGGAAAATTTGGCCTTGGAATACGGAATAAAGCAGGGCAAAGGCTAATAGAGTTTTGCCAAGAGAACACACTAGTCATAACAAACACCCTCTTCCAACAACAAAAGAGAAAACTCTGTACATGGACATCACCAGATGGTCAACACCAAAGTCAGACTGGTGATAGAAGCAAGGTCGGATGCTGTAAAGAGCAATATTGCATAGGAACCTGGAATGTCAGGCCCATGAATCAAGGCAAATTGGAAGTGGTCAAACAGCAGATGGCAAGAGTGAACGTCAACATTCTAGGAATCAGCTAACTAAAATGGACTGGAATGGGTGAATTTAACTCAGATGACCATTATATCTACTACAGTGGGCAGGAATCCCTTAGAAGAAATGGAGTAGCCATCATGGTCAACAAAAGAGTCTGAAATGCATTACCTAGATGCAGTCTCAAAAACGACAGCATGATCTCTGTTCGTAAGGCAAACCATTCAATATCACAGTAATCCAAGTCTATGCCCCAACCAGTAATGCTGAAGAAGCTGAAGTTGAATGGTTCTATGAAGACCTACAAGACCTTTTAGAACTAACACCCCCAAAGGATGTCCTTTTCATTATAGGGGATTGGAATGCAAAAGTAGGAAGTCAAGAAACACCTGGAGTAACAGGCAAATTTGGCCTTGGAATATGGAATGAAGCAGGGCAAAGACTAGTAGAGTTTTGCCAAGAAAATGCACTGGTCAGAGCAACACAAGAGAAGACTCTACACATGGACATCACCAGATGGACGACACCAAAATCAGATTGATTATATTCTTTGCAGCCAAAGATGGAGAAGCTCTATACAGTCAATAAAAACAAGACCCGGAGCTGACTGTGGCTCAGATCGTGAACTCCTTATAGCCAAATTCAGACTGAAATTGAGGAAAGTAGGGAAAACCACTAGACCATTCAGGTATGACTTAAATCAAATCCCTTATGATTATACAGTGGAAGTGAGAAATAGATTTAAGGGACTAGATCTGATAGATAGAGTGCTTGATGAACTATGGACTGAGGTCTGTGACATTGTACAGGAGACAGGGATCAAGACCATCCCCATGGAAAAGAAATGCACAAAAGCAAAATGGCTCTCTGAGGAGGCCTTACAAATAGCTATGAAAAGAAGAGGAGCAAAAAGCAAAGGAGAAAAGGAAAGATATAAGCATCTGAATGCAGAGTTCCAAAGAATAGGAAGAAGAGATAAGAAAGCCTTCCTCAGCAATCAATGCAAAGAAATAGAGGAAATGAACAGACTAGAGATCTCTTCAAGAAAATTAGAGCTACCAAGGGAACATTTCATGCAAAGATGGGCTCAGTAAAGGGCAGAAATGGTATGGACCTAACAGAAGCAGAAGATATTAAGAAGAGGTGGCAGGAGTACACAGAAGAACTGTACAAAAAAGATATTTACAACCAAGATAATCACGATGGTGTGATCACTCACCGAGACCAGACATCCTGGAATGTGAAGTCAAGTGAGCCTTAGAAAGCTAGCCTTAGAAAACCACGAACAAAGATAGTGGAGGTGATGGAATTCCAGTTGAGCTATTTCAAATCCTGAAAGATGATGCTGTGAAAGTGCTACACTCAATATGCCAGCAAATTTGGAAAAGTCATCAATGGCCACAGGACTGGAAAAGGTCAGTTTTCATTCCAATCCCAAGAAAAGCAATGCGATAGTATGCTCAAACTACCACACACCTACACTCATCTCACACGCTAGCAAAGTAATGCTCACAATTCTCCAAGCCAGGCTTCAACAGTACACGAATCGTGAACTTCCAGATGTTCAAGCTGGTTTTAGAAAAGGCAGAGGAACCAGAGATCAAATTGCCAATGTCTGTTGGATCATCAAAAAAACAAGAGAGTTCCAGAAAAGCATCTACTTCTGATTTATTGACTATACTAAACCTTTGACTGTGTGGATCACAACAAACTGTGGAAAATTCTGAAAGAGATGGGAATACCAGACCATCTGACCTGCCTCTTGAGAAATCTGTATGCAGGTCAAGAAGCAACAGTTAGAACTGGACATGGAACAACAGCCTGGTTCCAAATCAGGAAATGAGTATGTCAAGGTTGTATATTGTCACCCTGCTTATTTAACTTCTATGCAGAGTACATCATGAGAAACGCTGGGCTGGAAGAAGCATAAGCTGGAATCAAGATTGCTGGGAGAAATATCTATAAGCTCAGATATGCAGATAACACCATACTTACAGTGGAAAGTGAAGAAATAAAGAGCATCTTGATGATAGTGAAAGAGGAGAGTGAAAAAGTTGGCTGAAAACTCAACATTCAGAAAACGAAGATCATGCATCTGGTCCCATCACTTCATGGGAAATAGGTGGGGAAACAGTGTCAGATTCTATTTTTGGGGGCTCCAAAATCACTGCAGATGGTGACTGCCGCCATGAAATTAAAAGACACTTGTTCTTTGGAAGAAAAGTTATGACCAACCTAGATAGCTTATTAAAAACAGACACGTTACTTTGCCAAGAAAGGTCCATCTAGTCAAAGCTATGGTTTTTCTAGTAGTCATGTATGGATGTTATATTTGGACTGTAAACAAAGCTGAGTGCTGAAGATTTAATGGTTTTGATCTGTGGTGTTGAAGAAGAATTTTGAGAGTCACTTGGACAGCAAAGAGATACAACCAGTTCATCCTAAAGGAAATCAGGCCTGAATATTCACTGGAAGGACTGATGCTGAAGTTGAAACTCCAATACTCTGGCCACCTGATGTGAACAACTGACTCATGTGAAAAGACCCTGATGATGGGAAAGATTGAAGGTGGTAGAGGAAGGGAATGACAGAAAATGAGGTGGTTGGATGGCTCATCGACTCAATGGACATGAGTTTGAGTAAACTCCGGGAGTTTGTTTTGGACAGGAAGGCTTGGCGTGCTGCAGTTCATGGGGTTGCACAAAGTTGGATACGACTGAGAGACTGAACTGACTTGAATACAAGATTCTTACATTAAACGTATATTAACTAGACTGTATTTACAGGGCTCTTCTCCTGTTGCCTGGTATAGTGTACGACTGGCTGTTTTATTTTATCCATTTATATTTTGTGGAATGTTCCCTTGCATACAAGCTTCTACTGTTATCATTGATCCATTTTGTACACATTAGCAACTGAGCTTTATACACTGATCTTTGTCCTATCCCATCTGACAAACTCTGCTGTACATATATAGGATAGATTTTAAATCTATCTATCTCTATATATAGTAATTTATAGTAACATAGGATTTGATAAATGAGCTGTCTGAAGCTCAGAGTTTTTTCTTGGTTTTGCAATATTTATTTATGAGAAATCTTTTGTGCCATGCAAGCAAAGAAGTCACAAATAAAGATGGCAAATTAGGAGAAGATGGGCACTGTATGCATCACAGAGACTGGGGTTGGGGGAAAAGATACATGTAAATACATTTTACATATATTTAAATCTAGGAGGAATATTAACAGTTTGGAAGGTGCAATGAATAGTCCTCTGAGTCCTGACCTTTTAAGAAATAAACCTAAAGATCTAGATATACAAATAGTATGACAGTTATGAAAATCCAAATAGAAATTAAATAGATAGCCTATTAATTTTTGCCATCAAAACACTGAATTACTAAAGTGAAAGTGGTGGTGAGATTTCCACCAATTTTATTCACTGATAATTTAAGTATTACTAACAGAATTCATCATTATTATGAAGGGTCCAAGGTGAGACAAAAGAAAACAAATTCTTGTGATATATGCAGAACCTCTCTTTGTCTGCCAGGGGTGGACAGATTGTAATTACTGTTTAACATAATACACATTTAACATTCTTGGATGGCTTTGTTGTCATTGTTGTTATTTTTGTACCATCTTTTATCTTGGTGTGGACTTCTTGTATGGTATGTTGGAAATGTTTTCTGCAGAGAGAAAAAGGCAAATAGAGTCTTGTTTTATACAGAGTTTGTAAGAATACATGTTTACTAATGGCTTTTTTTGAGATGGACAGGTGAAAGGTGCTATGTAAGTGCCAAGTATTATTATCTGTCTAAATCTAGCTGAGTGAACAAATCTTTTTAATGCCCATTTTAATGACACAGTTGTTCCATATGGTAGACTTCAAATGCACAAAACAACCCTGAGTTAGTATGTTCCCTGGAGAGAACCAGAGTGTCCAGGTGTGCCATATTTTAAACTCAGAGTGAAATTAAGAGACAGCTTTTCAAAATGCAGGCTCAAACTGCCACCCAGACCAAGTTAATTTCTGTCTTTATTGTTTCAGACAACACAAGGCTATTTCATTAATGAAACAAAACCATGTTCTAGAAATTACTGAAAAGCAGGTCCTAATCCTGTTATGATATCTGGGCCCATATGGATTTTGGTAAGAGGAAGTTCTCTGGCACTAAGCTACTGAGATTGGATTATTTACATAAGTTTGATTAAGTTTGGTAAAGACTTGAGTTGAGTATCTTTCTGGGGAAGGTTGATTTTGTAAGATGGTGTTTAATGGTGTTTTTTAGGTCTTGAGGTATCTTGTTGATGATGGTTCAAAGCTCCTCATGGGCTTTAACTTGGCAGATGGCAACAAGGCACAGGAAACAAGGTCTGCTAGCTTTGAAAATCATGGTACATTCATAAAATCAGAACTGGTGTTAGGAATGTCTGATTTTTGAGACAGCTGTTTTTTCTTCTTTTACTTTGTATTTATTGTTGAAATGGATCCTTCCTTTTATGATTGATATAACCCTCCTTTTGCAAAATAACTCAAGGGTCCTATGTGGCATCTTAGGGAAGCCAGATAGTAGTATGACCATGAAGGACAGTGTGACAAAAGTCTGAGAAAGATTGTGAAACCAAGGTGCTGGCTTCTTGATGGAGAGTATGATCAGTTTGGTGGAGTTTATGTCTTGACTGCTCCAGTAGTCAAGGCATAGACATAATTAGGTGGAAGTGGACCACACTGGTCCCAGACCATGTGCACAGATCGTATACTTCACCCTAGTCAAAAAATGAGTGGTTGAGTGCAGAGAAGACCAAGGAAGACATGTGAGGCCTTGAAACTTGATTCAGTAGACTTAATTCTTTCTCCTTGTTCTACAGCTGAATAAGATGGCCCTTAAGTTCCCTGTAATAACAGTTTATTTATGTATATTTTACAAAGGGTCAGGTATTTTAAACCCAGTCTAATGCTTCAGCCACAATCCCATGTCATAAACCTTTCTAAGAAGATCTTAAATGATCTTGTTGTTGTTCAGTTGTTCAGTCGTGTATGACTCCTTGTGACCCCATGGACTGCAGTACACCAGGCTTCCCTCTCCTTCCCTATCTCCTGGAGTTGGCTCAAACTCATGTTCATTGCCTAGAAGGCAATGGCACCCCACTCCAATACTCTTGCCTGGAAAATCCCATGGGACAGCAGAGCCTGGTAGGCTGCAGTCCATGGGGTTGCTGAGAGTTGGACATGACTGAGTGACTTCACTTTCCCTTTTCACTTCCATGCATTGAAGAAGGAAATGGGAACCCACTCCAGCATTCTTGCCTGGAGAATCCCAGGGACAGGGGAGCCTGGTGGGCTGCCGTCTATGGGGCCGCACAGAGTCGGCCATGACTGAAGTGACTTAGCAGCCGCAGCAGCATGTTCATTGAGTCGATGATGCCATTCAACAATCTCATTCTTTGTCATCCCATTCTCCTCCTGTCCTCAATCTTTCCCAGTGTCAGATTCTTTTCCCTGTTCCCAAATTCCAAGAAATATGGAGTCTCTGGGAGTTATGCAAACATAACTCCCAGAATAATGATAATTATTATAATGGTGACAGTGATGATAACAATGATCACTAATTTCCTGAGCACTTTTTATAAGAAAGACATTCACTTAATTAACTTGTCCTTAACTTTCATGAATCATTTGTACAACACGCGCAATGTAGCTTGTACTATGTCATCGTCATTTCACAGATGGGTACCCTGGGCACAGAAAGTTTAAGTCATACTTCCCAGCTAATATATGTTGGGTCCAGAGTTCAGATCCGGGAGTCTGACTCCATGTCATGGGTCCCTAAACAACTTCTTATAATGGAGTTGCCAACGAGAGATGGATTCCTCAAATTAATGGGCTTATTGGCCGAGTAAGTTTTTCTAACATAACTTTGAAATAAAATAAGGGTCATGGGGCAGGGGAAATTGACAAAGGTGATGACACAAGTCCTATTAACTAGTTTGTTATAGAAGGGGAGGAGAGGACTTGTTAGGCCTGAGAGCTCCACCTGAACAATGCTGCCTTCAGTCTAAATTATTGCTAAATGAAGGGGAGGGACCAAGTGGCCAGGTGATCAAAGGCCTTTCAGGGAAGGATGTGAAATAGCAGCCACAGGCTCTTCTCTGTCTCCAGAAGTTCAGTGCAGTGCATTTAATAATTGCTTCCCATTATTGCCTGACTGTCCTTTCCAAATAAATCCACCTGATTGGGATGGATTCGGTGTGGGAATATCTGTTCCAGCCTATTAGCCAGCACCTTTCTTGAGATTTCTCTGTCCACATTTATTAAGGAGATTGGGTGATAATTCAGCCTGGGTTCTGGTTCTCCTCCCGGTTTCAGAATTGCAATAATGAGTGCTGATCATAGGCCTGAAAGTCAGCATTTTGTTTGCACATCATCCTTGTCCCTCTCATCAGCAGAGGCAGAAGTACTTCGCCTTGTGTGTGAAACCAGATTGCTGGACATCAGGGCTCTTAGTGCATTTTCAACAGTGGGAGATTTTAGGGTAAGTTTTCTTCTTTCTTAACTGTATTTCTAGCTGTACTAGTATCTTCAATCATTCTCAAGCACACGCTTTAGAAATAAACCACTCAAGCCAAAGGAGGGTGCATCAGTGACTATCCTTGGGATAATAGAGAAAGAGCTCTCTCTCCCATCTAGGGAACTGAATTGTCACAGAGTACATTGCTGGTTGCAGAGATATTTCTGGGTCTCCTCAAGTTTGGAACTCATCAGCAACGTGTGACCCAGTCTCCGGAAGAGCAGTGATTTTATTCTAAGAATTACCATCCCCATTATTATTGATAGTGTTATTATTAAGCTCTTAATATGAGCCAGACACAATTAAAGCACTCTTGGTAGTAATTATTCAGTATTCACACTAACCCTGTAAGTATGTAGTATGATTGACCATCCCCATTTGGCAGGGATGGGAATCAAGACTTAAAAAGACTCAGCTCTTAACCAAGGCCTTGTAGCAAGTAAACTGGGACTTGAACACAGATCCACCATACCTCTGTGTTCATGCTCTCCTCAATCTCCTTTCTTACCTTTCAGCCTCAAATGGTCAGAAGACAACTTAGGTGTCAGGAAAATACCAACAGCATAGAAGACAAGGTAGAAAAAGATGAAGATGGGGAAAGGAAAGATGGGCTCATGGTCTTGGCAATCTAAGAATTTTGAAATGCAGAAAATATAGCCACACTGGTCATGAGATTATGCTTGAAAGAAAAAGTAATAAAAACATAACATTATTTTAGTGATAGTTGCTCAGTCACGTCCGCCTCTTTCTTTGGACTGTAGCCCACCAGGCTCCTCTGTCCAGGGAATTCTCCAGGCAAGAATAACTGGAGTTGGTTGCCATTCTCTTCTCCAGAGGATCTTCCTGATCCAGGGATTGAACCTGTGTCTCCTGCATTGCAGGCAGATTCTTTACCATTGGAGCCTCTAGGGAAGCCCACATTTTTTGAAGCAGAGGCACAAAGACACCCAGTTCTGAGGGACAGCAATCAGATGTGAGGTCGGTTTTTTCCTAACCTAACAATCCCTCATTCTTATTTTCCTGATAGAGACACTGGGTTGAAGTAGTTATTTGCCAAAGTTTGTGAAGTTAGGAAGTGTCAGGGCAGTTATATCAGCCCATGTCAAGGTGGTTCTGGGAGTCCTGATGGGAGAAAGTGGTGTTTGACCAGCCAATACTTCCAAGAAAATCATTTTGGGAAATATTTCTATATAAATGGAGATAATTCTAAGAACCAGAATGAAAATTGTTTTTGTCTTTATCTCTGTGTTACTGTCTCTATCTTTCTTCCCTACATTAACGTACACACACACACACACACACACACACACACACACACGGCCCTAGTGCAGTTCACAAGAAAAAGCTGAACAATGAAACTTTTTAAGGAGGAAAATCGTGCAGTGTTACTACATTACTTTATAATTTCTGGAATTCTTGGATGCACATTTAGGAAAGTGAGTGCGCTTCAGTGAGAGAAGTTCAAATGTTTTATCTAGAATGACCTTTAGTGATTTGACTATAACTTTGATAGTGGGATTCAACTCTTTGATTCTTTAAATATGTTAGAGTTATCAGTGTTATGTCCCTAA